>VNJQ01000158.1:0-79829 GCA_008042515.1 Drosophila truncata
TTGAATAGTGTGTATTAATACCCAAATTTAAATCGGCTCATTCCATTTCTGGCGGAAAACAGCTCATCTTCGACGCCAAATACAATTCAGCGCTCACAGATAGGTAAAGCACAGTATCCAGACAAGAAAACGTTTCGCAGCGGAACGAAATGTTTAATCTTTTGAAGTGTTACTGCTGTATTCACTAGTTCGTCGGCATTTTTGGAGGGTAAATGATGCGTGCATACTTTCATGAAACCCGGCTCAATTTAAAACTTAAGGCATATCCAACATTTAAACATTTGTTTTGAAAAATATGTGTCTCTAAGCAAATGGCATGCATTTTAGCGACGCAGCCTCCATTAACAGAAATCTAGAACACCTATACAAGGAAATCGCATAATTGAATGTGGGCTTTAATTAGCAAGGATGAATCGGTGCCCGGTTCAGGAAAGAGCAAGCTTAGGCTTAATTATTTATTATTTTTATTATTCCTTCTCAGGACCTCCACCCATCTTCGCAAATCAATATAACTGCCCAAATCAAAATGTTGTATTTGCCTCTGCCTTAATTAAATTGTATAAACTGTATTTACTCTTATGAACTAAATTCGACGTTTCCAAGCATTTTTGTTCATGGATCGATCCATAATTTGAAATATATAAAGGAACTGCAAGAGACAGAGCGAGAGGCATAAGGTTGAGAACAGCCTGCTTTAATAAATTTTGTATTCTTTTTTGCACCCCGTCTGGAAATACTAAACGATAATCTCCTAACGCCACACTCTTTTTTTAGTATATTGGTTTCGTGTCTGGATACCGACCTTTAAAACGGCCGCTCACGAACAGCTGTTCTCAACTATTTGCCTCTCGCTCTCCCTCACGGCTTTTCTTGTCTGGATACTGTGCTAATAATAAGGAATCTAAAAAAATACCATATTAAATATTTTGGTTTTTTCATATATTATCAACGGTCCTACTTTTTACCACTAAAAACATCGATGTATGGAAACGTCGATGTTTTTCCCCCAAAACATCAAAGTTTCATCGAAGTTGGCTTAAAAATAATAAAACAAAATTTTTATTTAGTTGGCTTCTCATAAAATAAACCCAGAAAACTGATCTAAAACATCGATGGTCTAAGATGACATCGATGATTTAAGAACTCGAAGAACATCGAATCTTAGGTGTTGTCATCGATAATGGGAAGGCCCTTTGAAAAAGAAAAACCGGGTATTGTAGCTTAGATACGTATTCAGAAAAAATATTGTAATACCAGCAGCCCCGACTGTTTGTTCTCTTCTATTTCAATACCTCCCCAAAATATTCCGTTCTCGTTAAATGTATTTATTTGGCCAATTTGTCGTTGCATCCACACTCCCATTCAAATTGGCCGCCGATTGCAATTGACATTCGCAAACACGCACACGGCGAATGGCGAAAGACTACATCTGTCAGAAACAGAAGGGCAAAAAAAAAAGAAAAGTGCTGCGCTGTGTCTTCTCGTCGCGAATAAAGAGCAATTGTAAGAAATCTCGAGAATCCGGAACCTGGACACAGACCTGCAGTGGCGCGTGCACGCCACTCGCACCCGCACATTCCCGGAATGGCCACGGAGCAGCACCACCAGCCGCAGAAGCGAGTGCTCAAGCAGGACGGCTACCTGGAGCTGCCTGGCGCTCCCTGTAAGATGCGCAACGTCTTGTATCATCCGCAGCTCAACGTGCTCCTGCTCTTCGAATGCGGCAACCTCGTCAAGGTCCTGGACGCCAACTCCGGCGTAATTCTACAGACCTACGTGCTCGGCACCAATGGTGAGGCAGTTAGGGAAAAAATAGCCACACATACACGGGCAATGGGGCACGCACACAGAGGCCCAGGCAAATGTCAATACAGTGGAGAACTACGAATTAGAACCCACACAGAGAAAAAAAAGCAGTTTTACTCAGAAAACTTAAAATAAATTGCTTTGTTTGGCGTTAATTGATAGAGTTCTTTTTTTTATATATATGTATATATTTTTTTACCCAACATTAAAAAATCAAATAGTGTTTTTGTTGTAAAATTTTAAGCTTTTTCTATCGAAGAAATCGTAAAGTTGCTTTACTCAGTGGCCACTGTATTGCATTTCTCTATGTAATTGCCCTTGCACTTGCCCACTCGCCACTCGGCCGATACTTTTGCTTAATCGGCGAGTCTGAAAAATTCTAATTAGAATATAGCTAAATTTAAGTAAAGTGTAAACACTTACCCAGACAGGTCGGTTTTTAAATTCTCTAATTCCGTCATGATGGAGGCCTCCAGCCCCCCAATCGTCCGGCCCGAGCTTTCCAGCGTGTCACTGTTGCACTGCCTTAGGTGGCTGGGCGGAATACAGCGTGTTTGTGGACCGCCTGCAGGATGACATCAATGCACGCCATCCCTTTGTTCATCCTGTTTATCAAATGACGGAGGTCCACAACCACGGGCTATCTCGCTTCGCCAAGTAGGGTGTTGTTTGTGCCCTCATCCGCCACAATGGCAAGCAGATGGTTTTGGAGGCCCTCGGCCCGGATCACTTTGAGGGCGTGGAGCAGGCTATCCAGGACTTCCTGTGCATCGAACTGCTTGTGTTTCTGTAATAAAACAAACTTGCACTGCATGTTCATTGGCTGACACTGTATGCACTTACCACTTTGGTGAAGAGGACCGTCTTGACGGATCCGTCTTCAGAGGTGGCCAAAACGTATACCATATGCGCAACGATGGGCTGTAAAAATAAGGTTAAATAAATGGCTACTGGTTACTCATAATTCCAAACTCACAGTTTTAAAAAATATTACATCTATCATAATTTAGAAGCCCATTGTCGACGACGCTTCTTTAATGCGTTTTAAATCATTTAAGAATTCTCCGCTGGGCCTCATTGGATCATCCACGACGTGGAGGTACTGCTGGTTCACCTCCTCACCCATGGTTTGAAAATAACGGATACTTTTTAAATCCATAACTTCCAATTCCAATTAGCACAGTTTATAACTCTTATTGGCAATGCGAGTCAGAGTGTGACCGTTGTCAGTTAGAAAAAGTCGAATTGGCGCCAAAATCAGCAAAAATGGCGCGGGTGTTGCCACTTCAAGAAATGTGGCATTGCTGGTCGCTTGCGTACAAAGTCTGGCAACACTAGTGGATCGCATCTCCTCGATCTGGCAACGCTGGTCGATCGTATTGCATATGCCGATCACCCAGAATGTCGACATGTTGGCATCGATTTATCGCCATTCACAAACGGAAGGCGCCAAATTCAAAAAACATCGATATTTTTAGCAGTAGAAAGTAGGACCGTTACCGTTGATATAAAAAATACCAAAATATTTAATATGGTATTTTGAAATATATTTTTTGTTGGCATACATTTATCGCCAAATTTTTGTCGGCGCCAAATTTAAATGTATCCCCAAAAAACATGTTGCTGGTATAGTGTGCCACGACATTTGTGAAATGTACAACATATAGAATTTTTCAATTCATAAAAATTCACTCATCCTTTGGTCGTGTTTCGGTTTTTTGGAATCAAAATTATTAAAATTCTGTGAAAAAAAAATTGTATACACTTTATAATATGAAACTATTAAGAAAACTGGACTTGCTTTCACGTTGTGTCCCTTTGCGTAAGCTTGAAATCGAAGAGATATATTTGAGGCTGAATGAATAAAAATCCTTTTCTCTTTTGTCTCAGAAAAATGTTTTTCCACCGACTTGCCCAATCTATTAGACATTCCTAGGGTTAAGATACCGGAGGGCCAAAGTCGTTATTTATTGCTTCTGGCTCACTCGCATGGCTACTCAGGGTTAGGAAAAACAATCGTTCGGGGGGCTGATGTCAAGAATCACCGTAAGTAGGATGTAATTAAATATACTTGATTTATTTCACGTGTCTTAATTTCAGTGGAAATATTCGACCAAGCTTTGGAGGAGATGGAAGCTCAGGGAGTTTGCGCGAAATGCCTTGGCGGTGGAATGATTGATAATGATGTGAGCGGCAAAAAAATAAAAATATATGGCTTTAGTTCAGTAAGTATTTGAGATGTTTCTTTGAGCAGATATATTAAAAATTCTTACGACAGACTTTCGGAAATGCTGACCACTTCAGGACAAAAAATATATTACAGTCGTTGTCCAAATTTAAGGACTTTCAAATCGTCATCAAAGAATAAGCTTCGGATATCTTAATCCCTTACAAAATAAAAATGGCAAACGGAATGCACTTTGTTTTATTTCTGAGTTTTATTGTAGGCCTTAAGATTACATTGGAATATGCCTAGTTTTAAAAATAAACCACCTTCCACAAAAATCAGTTCCTTTATTTAATGTTGATAGACTAATTCTGACATTCACTTGGCTGCCGAAAGCTCAACCAAGAACTATTAAAAGGGCCGAGGACGGTCAGCGGACCATACTTTTCGATGAAACTGGAGAAAATCTACTTTATATTCATACAGCTGGAAGATGTGATGTCTAGGAGGAAAGAAAGTCCGATATTTAAAAGACTTAAACTTTTTCTGGAAAATAAAATGTTATTAAAATATTTGTCAATTTAAGACTCGAGAAAATCAATTTTATATCCCTGCAGCTGGCAAATGTAATGTCCAGGAAGAAAGACAATTGAATATTTAAAAAATTTTAACTGTTTCTGGGGAATAAAATGTTTTTAAAATATTTTTCACAGCTCGCAATATTTGTAAAATTTGTCGATCCATAGTGCCATGACTTTTTTGTTACCTTTAACGATGGGATTTGAGCTGTACTCCATTGACAGGTTCAGTCGATCTGGAGCTGTCCTACTGTTCATACAAGGTCTTTTCGGAAAGTAGTATCTAAATTAAATACACATATTTCCAAAATATGAGTAACTTAAAATTGTTGGTCCCCATCTCCAAATTGGTTAGCCCCACTCGCACGCTGAGCGTTGCAAGGGTGAACGCTCTCTTGTTAAATGTGCCAAGAGTCAAACTCGCAGCGGGAAAAAATCAATATCTTTTAATGAATATCCATATTCATGGCCAAACAAGATACGGCAGGACGATCGTCCGCGGAGCCGGTGATAAGACTCATGGTCGGTTGTGTGGATCTCAGAAGTGTTCCCCTATTAATTTGTATGCTTTTTAGAGGAAATTTTCACGGAAACTAAGGAAAAAATGGATGAGATTGGCATATGCACAAGTTCCCTTGGTGGCGGCTTTATAGAAAACACGGAGAAGGAGAAGAAAATACGGATCTATGGTTGCTGCAAGGTAAGTAAAATGGATTTCGTTAAAAAGTACTGCGATTATTGAGAGTTCCGACAGACTTTTGGAGAAGCACCACATGGCAGGACCAAGGACATTTTGCTTTCGTGGACCAAATTTCAAAATTTTAATATCATCGTGCCGCGTGCCTAAAAATTAGGTTTAAAGCATAAATAAAGCACAGAAACGACAAAGCATTTTTGAATTGTACAGTGTTGGTAAATGTATTTTTTCTTAGTGCAAAGATTGTTTGGTTGCGCGGGTGTGACCAGATCTCAACTAACGATGTGACCAGATCTTAAGCAACGAATATTTTGTAAATAAATTTTGTCAGAAGTCTTCGGAAATGAATTGTTGCATTTGCCAGTTTTCTGTGCGCTCCCCCAAAAACATAAACACCGAGACAGTCGGGAATCCGCCGGTTCTGATCAGCGAACTGGTCTCGCAATGCACCAGGGGCACCAGCTACGTCCTGGCCAAGGAGTCGACGATATGCAAGAAGTGCTGCCAGAAGCTGAAACGCTACCACCAGGCAATACAAATCGCGCGGAAGCTGCGCCAGGAGATCCTAGAACTCATCCACAGTCCGTTCCTTGCCAAGGACCTGAATCACTCCCCGCTGAAGGATGAGGCGGTGAAGGTCGAACGCATAACAAAGTTCGATGGAAATATTGATGTCGCCGATGTCGATCAGGAGCAGGAGTTTGACGAGGAGGAGGAGGAGGAGGGCGGAGAAGACATGGACAGCGCTACGGAGACGGAGTTCCTGCACCAAACCACTATAGAGGAGGAGGCCGTTGGAGAGGACGAGCACGCCTTTATAATTAATGAGGCAGACGGCGTTGGCGACGATGAGGAGTTCAAGTCTATGGACCTACAGTTGGATATTGATAACGAGATAATCATTAATGAGGAGGCCATCGAGGAAGAGATCGTGCCGCAGACAAAGCAGGAAGCAGAAGATGCGGAATTCTTTAAGGAGGACACCATGAGTGAATACGAAGACCATCTGGATGGCACAATAGAATATATAATAACTGATGCCGAGGACCACGAACAGGACTTGGACAGTTCCGGTGATTACATAGTGAACATACAGTGCCCCAGTTGTCCAGAGAAGTTCTCCAGCCGGCGCGCCTACAATGCTCACACAAAGCGCGAACACTTTCCGGGCTACGTCTGTGATCAGTGCGGCAAAACTCTGCAGTCTTACTCGGGATTCATCGGGCACCTGCAGAACCACGAGCCAGAAAAACAGTTTGCCTGCCCTCATTGCCCGGAACGCTTCAGTCGCAAGTTCCGGCTGAAACACCACATGGCCTGGCACACCGGTGAAACGCCCTATCAGTGCGAGGTGTGCTCCAAGCGGTTCGTTCATAAAGTGGCTCTCTATAAACATAAGATGATACACGACAACGAGACGAAGCGGCTAGAGTGCCAAGTTTGTGGATTCAAGACCCGCACCAAGGCCCATCTTGAGCGGCACACCCGCTCTCACACGGGTGACAAACCCTTTGCCTGTCCCGTCTGCAACAAGCGCTTCTCCCAGATGTATAACATGAAGGCCCATCTGCGGGAGCACGAGAGCCCGGGCACCAATCGCCATCGACGCTTCCACTGTACCAAGTGCACGCACACGTTCATCAACGAACAGAACTACATAAGCCATGTGCAGCGGGACGACTGCACGGCAGTCTAGCAATCGAATATTATATATATTACGTTTAGATAATTCCACAAGTTAATTTCAAGACGAGCATATACAGCAGCGTTACCACCATCCGGCTGAAGAGAAACAGCTGAGGGAGTACATTATGTTCTATCCATGTACTTTTTTTTATTAAATCTATATGCATTTTGCTCACAAATAAAATATGTTTGATATAATAAATTTATCTGTTATTTGCATATTTCTGCGGTTATTTCAGTTTTCTTAAAAAAATATGTATAGTATGTGGTGTATGCATTAACTTATTTAAATAAATCAATCGACCGACAGACTGACCGGTCAACATCATCCGTCTCGGCTGCTGGACTGGACTGGACTGATCTCTCTCTCGAAAATGAAATGTACCTAATGGTTAATGGTAAATCGGTAGATGCAATTGACGCAATTACAATTAAAATGCATTGTATAAATACATAAATTTGTAGTGTGTGTGTGTGTGTGTTTGTTATGTGTATGCTGTGTTATAGATTATACAAAAATAAAACAGATTATCTTTTGATTTTTGTCGAGTTGAATAGAACTTTGTTAATATCATCATCATATATCATCATAAAATGCACATCACAAAAATATTAACAAAATTTATTGCAGGCAGTCCGTATATAGTTAAAAGTAACAAACAAATCCCAATCGAGGAAAATCCATACCTTAAATCTTCTTAATACATTCGATTTTGTGCAGTTTCCCTAATAATCTCTCAGCCATGTCGTCGTCTCTCGGGCTCTCTCGTCAACAACCCAGCTTCCGACTGATTTAATGGACACGCCTCCAAGGTATACACATAAATACAGGATATATATTCATGTGGGATTCAAGCTCAAGCTTTAAATAGTTGCGGATTTACAAATTCAGAACCATTTCAAGTGGCTTAAATAGATCAGTTTTAGTTGTACAGAAAAATACATTGCCACTACAGAGAGTAGTTTGCGTTTGTGATGCTTACAAAAGTTTATCGCTTTTGCTTTTTTCGGTATTAGCTTCTACAGTTGGTAGGTGGCCCTAATGCGTCGTACACTTGGTGCGTCCGCTTTTTCGTTCGATTTTTACCGAGTGCGCATCATCAGTGCATCGAACCATTCGCACTCCCAATTTGCCTTAATACAAAATCTACACTAATTGCTTAATCCTAATCGGATGGCTTGACAAGACCCATCGCTTTGTCTCCAAACAGGGGCAGTATGTCGGAGTCGTTAACAATCTCTTCCTGAATCACTGGACTGTCCGGGTCCTCACAGTGCGTCTTGAAGAAGAATCTAAATAGCCAAAAATCAAAGGTTGTTAGCAAGTGAATAATTGAGTTGCGAAATAATACTACCTAAAGTGACCCCTTCTTGGCAGGTAGTCCTTGAACTGACGCAGGGTTGGCTGGGTACCGGGTATCTTTATTCTGTATGGAACTGGCTCCTCGCAGAATGAAAACACAACGATCGTCTCCGGCAGCTTGGCCGGCAGTGGCGGAGGCGCCGCCGCGGTCTGAAGTTGAAGCTGGTGCTGATGAGGCAGGCTTATGCTACCGCCGCTGCTGCTGCTGCTAAAGGAGGCCATAGGCGGTTGCGCCAGGTGTCCCTGCTGCATAGGCGGCTGGGTATACCGTCGAGAGCGTCGCGGCTCGTCTTCCAGTCTTCGTTTCGCCTCCTCCAGCTTCGAGGCGGTGCTTGAGCCAGATCGAGTGCTTTAAAGGAATCCAATTTATAATTTTTTGTATCGGATAAGATTTTGCGTTCACGATAAATGGGGTTCTCTCTACCCTACCTACCTCGATTCTTTGTACTTGGTAACAGTGTCGGCCGAGAACATGCTAATACCACTGTCTGTATTCATGGAAGGCCATTTATTTGTCAACTTCCTCGAGGAGCAGGAACTGTGATCGGGCATGGATTTCGAGTGCTTCATGGAGTGTCCGCCTATTGATGAAATCTTTGTTAGACCACTGATTCTAATATCAGGGATTTTATTAGCTATACTTAGGCTCATAGCGCCATCGCTGACCATGCCCGAGTCATGGGTAGCGGTGCGTCTTCGCGATGGAATGGGCGGACAGGGGGACATTGTTCCTGGAGAGCGGTGGGGCGTTTGATCCTTCCACACCCGCGAAACATGTTGGTCAAGAATATCTTGGTCGTTGTCCTCATCCAGAGCAAACTTCTCCCGAATCGCCTCGGCGAAAGCTCGATCGCTGGCGGTGGATCTTTCGTTGGTCAGCAGCGCAGCTCCAGGATTTCGCTGAGAAAAAAGGGTTAAAAAGGTAGACTATTAGATGACAATATCCTACTATTTTACTATAGCGATTTACGCATTAAATAAGCTTTAAATTACGTATTTTTGCTTAATTTTTAGTATTTTAATGCTTTAACGGCTTCATCAGACCTGTTTTTTTGTTTTAAAGGTTGTAACTGCAGGTTTATTTTACACATTATTATACAAAACAACAATATCTGAAGAAAATATCATATGTCGCCGTTTTTAATCAATTGAGAAAATACTAAAACCTCGAATAGAATAAGTACAGATGTACACATAAATAGTTTTCTAGAAACAATCAACATAAATTTAAAATTAAATGACGAAAAAAGTTGTATTACTTAGTTTTAACACAGATCCGAAAGAAAGAATGAGTATAAGACATATGTGTGTCATAAATACAAGTTAAGAACTATATTTTAAGACTTATAAGTGTATCGGTCTCCATTTTCATTAAAAGTAGGTGGTTTTATGTTACTCCTAAAACCATTTGTTCAGAATTATCATAAGAAATAGATTTCACCTAAACAGTTGGGTTTTTTATCTTACCTCACGCGCTCTTTCCTCCAGGTCCCGCTTTCGTTTTACTTCTTCCAGCTTAGGTATCAGTAGAGCCACAAGCTCATTCTCCTTCAGTGGTCTGTGCTCGTTCGAATGTAGTCGTTGTGTGCGAGGTATAACCTGTTTTTATTGGAATTTTAATAACAAAATAGGATTTTATAACAATGCAAATATATATATTTTTTATCTAAAGTTCTTAAAGAACTCCTTAAAAAGAATAAATCTCTGACCAGTGTTTACCTGAAAGGTATTGGTCTCCTTATTTGCCATTGCGCTCTGGCGAATCGCCTTGCTCTCCGTCGAGCTGTGTCTGCGTTGTATGTACGGTCGACCGTCCCTGAAACGAGGATGTTTAATTAGTCAGGAGTGCTGTCAGCCGAAGAGTCCTGTCTTCTGCATTTTGACATTCAATCTATCATCTCTCTCGTCATAAAAGCTGGCCGGCCCGCTCCGTTGGTTCCACTACTCACATTGAACAACTGGAGAGCGACATGGTGTCAGAGTCGGTACGTCCGCCGGAACTGACGCTGGCCCTCTCCGAGTCAACCCGCGAATTCGGCACATAGGAGGTGTTCGTACTCGCTGTGTACACATAACCGTGGGCACTATTCGCATGCAGATCGGATGCAGGACATATATAGTTTCCATGCAATGGCGTCCAATGATCGTGTGATCGTGTTTAGATATGTGTGTGGGGTAACCGTCGGGATCCACAAACAAAAATATTCAAATCAAAAAAGGAGAACGCAAGTATATTTCATCAGGTCAGTGGTAGTGTAACGAAAACGTATGTGCAATGCATTGCGGCAGTGTTGAGTTTAAAGTCCAATGAGTGAAGTGGGGGCACAGGTGCACAGTATTCAGTATGTAGAAGTATGCAGGTGGGTGGCAGGTGGGGCGTGCGTATTTGTGTGTAATTTGTGAACGTTTGTGTACACCATATATGGAAAAATAAAAGAAACAAAAGTAACAAATTAGGAGTTAATCACAGAAAATAACAATAACTTTAATAAGAACTTAAAAACAAAAGGAAGGAAAGGTGGATCGCGGTTTTTAATCGCAAATTTTATGAGTGTTTCTTAAAATTATCCTACTTATGGCATTGAGATTAAAACTACATAATAAATAACTATACTAAATCTACACTAGATCCGAACTATAATATTCGAATTGTGCGTTAATAATGTTCATAACTAACCAACATAATTTACAACTATGGGCTCAGATTACAACCAAAAACTATATATAAAAACATACCCGGGAGGTCGGATTTCCAGTCTTCTTTTCTGTGTTGCTATTAGTAGGTCCCGCGTCAGTCGTATCGGGTAGTCGGGCGCTCGAGCGCCTCCTGCACCTCCGGATCCATCTCCCTCCTGCATTTGCACCTTCTCGAAGTCGTCGCAGAGCGACAACACCGAGTCCTCGTGCAGGGTGGGCAGCGTGGAGCTGCGTGGCAGTGTGTCGGTGGCACTAATGGAGCCGCTTGAACTGGCCGACGTCGAGGGACCGTACACACTGCCGCTGGCACTACACGTGCCAGCTGGCGGCCCGCTCACGCTGCTCACTGGCAGGTTAATGAAGGCACCGGGCGGCACTAGCTGCTGGAGCTGCCGCTGCTGCTGCTGCTGCTTTGCAGTGGCCGTAGGCAGGGCGCACGCCCCGATAAGGCTACTGCCACCACTACCGCTGCTTCCGGCACTGCCAGATCCCGTCGCGCCGCTGCTGCTGCAGCGTTCCTGCAGTGCGGACATTTGCTGGATGTACTGGATGTACATATCCGAGCACAGAAACGTTGGGTATATGTTGTCACGGATAGTAACCTCCACATGGTGCTGCATAGGATCGAAAATATGCGGACTAAGCGAGATCTCGGGGTTCGTTTTGATTGCCTTGATCTGGGCTCGCAGGTCATCAGAGATAGACAGCTTACTCTTGCGCAGAAATCTGGGAAATCGAGCGGAGGGATGAGTATTAAAAGTTAGACTCCAATTAAAGGCATCAAAACTTCTACTAGTACTTCTACTTCTTTCATTAATTGGTGCTATGCCCACCTGTAGATTGCTCCAATTATCTGCTTGACCTTCTCCGGATCCGTCTGCTGCTTAAGGCCCTCGCACGCAAAATAAAAGTTGAGGTGGTCATTGTAGGCGGGCGCCTCTTCCTCGACGTACTTCTTGAAGAGCTCGACCCCATCGCGATCCTCCAGCAAGTGGTTCAGCGTCCGAGCCCAGTTCAGATAGGATGGCGGCGAATTCTTCGAGGTCTCTGCTGCCCCTTCGGTCATCTGATAAAAGAGAAAATTATGGAAAATCCTTTTCTCTAAAACAAGTCAACCTTTTTACCTTTTTAACACGGCTCTCTTCTCCGGGTACAGGTGGTCGTGGCCCACTACACTCATTATCATCATTTTTCCGGAGTCCCGATAATGGATGGACACTCATGCCACTCCAAATTGGCTGCACAGGACGAGCGATCGTTGCTAAATATTTTTACCTATTTCTACTCTAAGAATACCAATTGTGATTGCTGAACGTTCTTGTTTTATCTTTTCTCTGGTTCAAATCACAAACGCCCGTATTTTACAAATAACTGGGACATGGAAGATGTGCACGTTTGCGAATTTGGAAGGCAATTAGACAAGGCCTGTAATGAGAGTAAAAAAAGGGAGCATGTATGAAACCATAGAAGAAAAACCATTTTAAGAAGATTTTAAAATATAAAATATTAATATTAAATAAGGAATACATGAAAGAAAGCTACCACCTATAAAAAGACATTTTGGAAGGGTTCAGTTGAGATAACTAAATAATTAGACCATATCCTAAAGATAAATAGATGCGCAAGGACATTTCAATCGAAATTACTTTCGTAATTGGAGCTTTAGTGGGAATTCAATGAGGATGCGGAAGCAAAATGACCACTTGGGGGCACTTTAAAAGCAGCTCCTTTCCATATCAAAGGACACACACACAAATTGCAGAAGTAGGAATCGAACGGCGGCCATTTTGAGAGCGCTTTTGATTGGTTGACGGCATCGACCAATGCAGCAGTCGGGGCGCATGACAAGGGGAAATAAAAAGGAAAAGGGAAAGGACAATAATCCATTATGTACAAAATTTGAACACAAAAACCCACATACACACACCCTAATATCGGGGATGGTGATGAGGATTCTACAAACCCTGCTTCCACTGGCATTGTCTGACGCGCTTGAGAGCTGGGAGCTAAAACTAGAAAGTAAGCATCGCATCGCATCGCGCCTTTGATAAATCAAAAATATTCCTTTTTTCTTGTCCCTTCCGCACAAGAGAGTAAACCATTGCTACCAATTCGGCGATTTCCAGCAAAATCGAATAACATTTTAAAGACAATTTAAAGCATTATTTTATTATCCTAATAAATAATCATATATCAAGCTACAAACAAAAATTCACATTGAATTTTAGTTAGAAATAAATTGTGTTTAAAAAACCAAATTTTTATATTATCATTCTATTAAAATCGAAGTTATCGATATTTCCAAATTTACATATCATTCTATTAATATCGAATTTATCGATATTTTCAATTTTACGTAAGGAAGAAGGTCGCCTCGTCTGTAAATAAAATTATTCTAGGGTCGAAAATAGCGCCTACAAACTTCTGAATACCTAAACTTGAATATAACTTGAAAAAACCTTTAGGGATATTACTGGTTCCTACATAAAAAAATTGTATTTAAAAAATACAATATTATTTCAGCGACTTGGCGTCAGGGAAGAATCTAGGACCCTTTTCAAAAAGATAAAATTTTGTATTCTTAGTTATAAAAAGCTAGTTTCGCGTATTGTGAATGGGCATCTCTGGAGCAGGCGGCTGCCATCAACAGAGCAGCGACAAATAAAACAACCAGGAGCAAGGGACATGGGCCAAAGCCTGGCAAAGACTGAAACGAAAGGGGCAAAAGCAAAAGGGATGACAGAGAAGGTGGGAAGGTTCGAACTTGAGCCGAGCAGCACTTTCCTGCCAGTCGTGACTTACAAACACACATCCACATTCACATCCACAGGCGCAATGATACAAGGGGATGAATGCTGTTGTTTGTTGTCGCTGAAGAGCCAGGACAAGCGAACAACTGAACAGCCACAAAGCGATAGCGCCGGAGGAGAGCCAAGGAAATTCATCAAAACGCCATTTGCATAGCACTCCATTACGGCGAAAAGAACAAAGAAGGGCACAATTAAAACGTTCGGCACCACAAAGGAGCCTACGAGCTAGAGAGTGACTACTACTAGGAGAAGGACAAGCTCCGGCCACTTGATGGGCGCGTCTTTCTGGAGAAGACAATGGCGAGAGGAAAAGGAAATCAGTACCTCTTTAGTGCATCTTGTAATCCTTTCATGCCGTTCATCTTAGGACTATCAAAAGCCAACATCAAAGAGTCAGCTCGCGCCTAATGGCATAATCCCCACTAAAAGTATCTTTTTGACACTTTTTAGCTCGACCTTGTTGAGCTGCATTCTCCAAAAGCCGAGTACTCCACATGGGCAGCAAATCAATAAGATAACTATACTAACTATTCTACAGAAAACATAAGTTTATCTTAAAATACCTGTTTGAGTATTACAGGTTGAACGGATAAAGATCAGAATTAATTATTTAGATTTCATTCCCTATTTTTAAAGACCTTACAAAAAATATACAAACAGAGATTTATATTTAGCACCAATAGCCGAGTTGCCCTTCTGTTTCTACGTTATCCAATCTCTCAAATTTAAATCCATCCTAATTATTTAATTAAATATCATATAATAAGATAATATTTAAGGTTTTTTTTTCAATTTGTTGTTTAGAAAGATTTACAGGTATAAGAGTTATTAAGCATCTCGTCAGTCCCCTTAAAAAACAGTTTGTTTGCGTTGAACATCCTAACTGTCCACAGAATCATCCGATATCGGAAAATTATAATGCATTTGTTAACGAATAAGTATCCCGCGGTACTCACGTGGCGTTTTCCGTTTTTAGATTTTTCGTTAAGTTTTTAGGAAAATTGAAAGACACGGTTTTTGACATCAAAAAAATTTTAGTTACTTTGTTAAAAACAATATAATAAAATTTAAAATTAAAAACGTGTGTCCCCAATTTGTATAAATATAAAATCATAAGACTAGTGTGCAACTTTTAAAAGTGCTTTGGATTATTAAAATAAAACAAAGTTTAATAGTTTATTAATTTAAAACACGTAATGAAGCTGCCTTCGGAAAACAGACATTTTTAAATACCCTCACAATTTAAAAAAGATCATGACTACGTTAAAAAGGCATCAATTCAATTCAAAAAGCTTTTCTGTCCTAGTTTTTATAGGGCTAAAATAATATTTTGTCAAATTTATATTAAATTTAAATAATATATGTATATGTTAAAAAACGTATAATAATATTGTAATTATATAAATCTTTATACAAAGCTACAATTTTCACAACGACATGGCTAGATAATTTGTAGTTTCTAGTAATTTTCGGTAATCTAATTTTCTGAATTAACTTTATTTAATATGTAAATCAACTGATTTAAAAGACCAGTTAAAATAATTTAAAATCTTGTTTTACGCCAAGTCTGGCCGTCGGTAAGCCGTGATCAGATTTAAAAGAACATGGAAAGGATTCATTCATTATTTATATGAAACTCTGCCCAATGTTCGAATATTGCAGATATTGTACATCTGCGTACTTTATAGTTTTCGTTGTTTACCAAAAAATGTATGTTTGACTCACAGTTGAAGGGGAATTATGAAATAATTAAATAAATCCCTATTGATTTCAGATGGAGGAGAGAGGAGTGAGTTTCACAGACAACAAAAGACCAGAAGCGAAGCTGCTCGAAGGCAGATGATTATTTTTCTATCCCTATTGGATTGCATACGCATGACCGGATAATTCCCTATTCTTTTCAAGTTATGAGTTTTGATGATTGGCAGGTAAGTCTACCGTGAGATAAGGGCTCTGCAACGGCTGTAGGCTACTTTCACAGTTTTCCCTTGAAAAAACGGTTGCCAGGTCTCTGCAGCACTTTAAGAATTTCGCTGTTAAGAGAAGAGCCCTAAGCCAGTTGTCGTCCCCTGTTGGTAGGCAAGGTGACATATTATCTCACTCACAATCCCTCGACAGGTTGCTCACTTCAGAAACCGACGACTCTTAGGATTATTATCGACGACACTAATTGTTGACAACAATCTTGCCACGAGCCACGGAGCACAAGATATTCGGTGACAATGCCTTTACAAACCGGAAAGTCAAACTGAACGAGTCCCGACTTCGGAATGAATCCTCAATCTTCAATGCCGCGTTGACAGCGCTTTCAGATTTCACCCTGGCATGAATCAGACGGAGTATATAAGCCATTTCGGGGTTGCCCGGCTTTTTACTCTTTTTTTTTTTCTTTACCACCACCCGCATCCGCATGCTCTTCCATTCACAATTGTTGCATGCGGACATTCAGGGTAGCGATTACGTTAAATTTAATTGACGAGGAATACATTTACAAATCTGATTTAAATTTTTACAGCATTTTGTACACTTTTAGTTAAAGAGCACTAATTTCTACATGTCCAAACAGAGTAGATTGATATTGATATTGATTCTAGTTCATAATTACATATTGTCCACTTTGCTTTGCATTTGTTCCTAGTTACATTTGCTTTGCATTTGATTTTAGACCCTTAACTATTTTTTATACAAATTATAATGCAGAACCTCTGCTGTGGGAGCTCACAACCAGCTGTTGATGGGCGACTGCCCAGCGGAGGCGACCTCCAATATAATGATGCTTCATGTACATTGTACAACTACACACAAAAGATGTACTTTTCAAAGTGTCCGTGGTTGTGGCGGTGCGAGCGAGACGACATTGAGGAATAGGACTCATTGTGTGTGCAACCAAAATGCGCAGGTCCAGGCCCAGTCCCCTGGCCCTCCGATAAGGGTCCTGGCCCACTGTCAGAAACCCAATACAAGAGGCAAGAGCCTTACGCCCATCCTGATTGTACATAAGCAGAACAGCAGCAGAGGTGGGTTTCGTTCCCAGACGGAGTAAGGGTTGCGCCCGAAAGCCCTCACTCACTCCATTGTATCTACAACCCTCTGAAGCTCTTTGGCAGGCAGGCAGCGGCAACCACCATTAACTAAAAACAAATGTGGAAATTATTTTCGAATAAGTTTGAGAACAATAGAAACAGGGAGGGGCGACCGGCAGCAGCCTCGTTTGTTTAATGAGGTTAAGAGACCGCCATTGCTGCAAACTGCCAGCTAAACTGAGCGTCTGATGACGGTCTAGACTTGCCAGCCAACTTACGGGAGAAAAACTCATTACGACTGCCTTTGCCTGTATTGCCGAAGGTCAATAGTGGCACTTTGTTAATGGAAAAGTTGCCAGTAAAAGCCAGAAAAGTTCACTACGGAAACACACACTTTTCAGGTGCAATGTCCATTGCAAGGCCGCCGATGTTGCACTTTGGATTGACTGTTGATATGTAAGGTGCAATAGTGTTGAAACAGCTTTAAGGATCGAATAGCCTCGTTCTTACCAGTGTGTCAACACTTCATCCTATAATGTTAGTTAATGTTCTTAACTAACAGATTTTGCGCAGATCTAATCAGTCATCAGGTTTCAGAGTGGGACTTATAAAGATTATCTTCCCTTCAAAATCTAATACCAGAGGTACTGATGTCAATGGATTTTAACGTAACGTTATCTACCTTATTATAAAAACGATATTAGTTATATAATTTCCGAAGATATATATCTTTGTATGTTGAATACAGAGAAGGACAACATCGCACTGAGTCAGTTGTATGGAGGCTTAAGAAGCTGTCAACGGGATCTTAATGAAACACTAAAATTAAATAATTCTTGCTTAAGGGGTTTACAACTATAAAAAGCAATTATAAGTTTCTCATTTGTTATGTTTTTAATATAAGGGATTATTAAATAATGCATTTCCTAGATAATGTCTTTATTAAATCTTATTTAATAAAGATTGTGGATTTTTGTGTGCTTCTTTTGTTGCCTTTCCATTCCCGTAAGGATATAATCGCCCTTGGAGACTAATCGCGGGTGACTAAAGTAAATGCAAGTCACATTTTGTGTCGAAGAATAACTTATTCTTATTACACCTAAAACAATTGTAGTATTTTGGGTGATTTTTATGATTCTGTTTGTGAATTAAGTTTTCCTAAGTCTTTGATTTAAGGAAGAAAACTATTTAATATAAGAAAATTAATATATTTTTAAAATGAATATAAAGAACACATTTTAAATCAGTTTAAACATTTTAGAAATACATTTGCGGGAGTAAAAATATTTAACAAGCTGGGGGATAAGAATGTGAATATGAAAATAAATTAGTTAACATTTTTTAAAGTGACGTAACACATTAAGCCTTAAAAATAGTTAAAAAGGCAGCCTTAAGGAAGGAACAGATTTATTCAATCAAATTAGGTAATAAAACTTTGACGTAATCAAGCGTTTATTAAATTTGATCTGCTAAACATATCTATTAACCTGAAGCAAGCTTCGCCCAAGGACCCAAGAAATATATATCGACGAAAATAATCCAAGTAAATGGACCCAGTGAACGTTGGAAAGATTTTTAAACAATATTAAGTTTGCACAATTCCTTGAAAAAAATTAAAAATGAAAATATTTATATATATTCTCGTAAGTTATATACGCATTATCCTATCAAAAAGAAAATCATTCCTCGCCGTTTACTAGCCTATGATTTTAAGTACTCGTTTTTCTGCCGTTTCAAGAAAAGCGCTAAGAATGAAATACTGCCTGGTGCTCCAATAACTTTTAAAAAATATAGCTGAAAGACTAGGTAGCTATGGCTGAATATATTTGGCTTAATTCAGAATTAACCAAACAGTGTGCAAATAAATAACCCCTTAATAATTGACTTGATGAAAAAATTATTTAGGTAATCTAAAATATATTTAACTTATATTTTTTAAAGAAATATTTAATGCATGCTCATATCAGAATTCAATAAGTTTTAAAAGCGGCAATCACGCCACTTTTCCATCGCTCCCAACAAAGCATACCACAATCGTGTTTGCATGTAAGATTGGATAACCCTTTGAAATAATAGTCTTTGGGGGAGACAAAAATACTTCTCGCACGACTGAATACAATTTACGCTTAAATAAATATAAAGAATGCAATTGAAGATAACTTACGAATTCAAGGGGTCAGAAAGCACTAGCCGGTTAAACTCTAAAGAGAAATAGTCACAGCTTGGGAACATGTAAAATCAAATTGCTGAGTCCTTCAGGATAGGTGAATCTCTTCCTGTCCGGTTAATAGAAATGTTCAACTCCTTGTTCCACTTATTCGCTTTACTTTCTATTTATGTAGCTTATATTATTGATGATGTAGTACATGCTGTACCTAGAAGGGAATAGAAAACAAAAATTTAAATAGAATATTTATATCGTAAATAGCTGTTTAAATAAATCTAATAATACACAAAAAACTCTGGTTATTAAAGGTATTTATATTGTTAATTCTGCTTTTCTTTGTAATTTTGTCTTTATTTGCGAAGCTAGTTTTTTGCAGGCCACATAAATAAATTTATTTAAATTCTTCTGCCCATAATGACAATCAAAGGAGCTGCACAAAATAAAGGAAACGGTGCCCTGCAAAATATAGTTACATAAATGTTTTAAATGGTACAAATATTACCATTGTTAAATAAGGATATTTATAACCAACCATGTTCATTTACCTATTCGCTTAGCTAAATTTTAAGGGGGGTAAGAATTGTATTGCTTTAAAAATATTTTATCTATTAGTTTTTAGCAAACGGCATAACAGCAGGTTTAGTTCAAGTACTACAATATAAAAGTTCAACATTTAAAGAACGTTAAAAAAAATGGTGTTTTTATCAATGTGGCTTAAAGAGATTAAATTTTAAATAAGAAAGGAAGCTAACATCGGCTCGCCGAAGTTTGTATACCCTTGCCGATTGCAATTGAACTATAAAATTAAAAACGAAATTCTGAAATAATAATAAAAAGCCGTCTCTCAAATAAAATGAAAATAAGTTGAGAAACAGCGAAGCTTTGATATTTTCTATTATTCCCCTGACTGTTTCTATGGCAGCTATAGGGTATATTCGTCCGATTTTTGTGAAATTGAAACCGAAATCCTGTAATATAAAAATATCACCAAATATCAAATTTGGTGTAAATATCTTGAAAACTGACGAAGTAATAATTCTTTTTCGAAAACATTTTCGATCGTTCTTATGGGAGCTATATGATATAGCCGTCCGATCCGGCCCGTTCCGACTTATGTAGGAGTGAGAATATATAGAAGACTAAGACTAAGAAGACTAAGTGCAAAGTTTCATTCAGATAGCTTCAAAACTAAGGGACTAGTTTGCGTATAATCGGACAGACGGACAGACGGACATGCTGATCAAGTATTTATATACTTTATAGGGTCGGAGATGTCTCCTTCACTGCGTTGCACACTTCTGACTGAAATTATAATACCCTGCAAGGGTATAAAAATAGAATTTCCTTTTGGTATAAAAATATATAATAATAATAATAAAAAATAAAATAATAAATAATAAAAAAATCATCCGACACCAAGCTCTGATATGATGAGCTGTAATTCTATCAAGCTGACTGAATAATCACATTAAAAGAAGTGCTATTAATTTGTTAACGCCTTTAAACCAATTACATAGTATTAGATTTGTGATTCCTTTAATCTTTTATTATTAATATCTATCTCTATCAACCTCTATCTATTAATCCCTAATCCAAGAAAGGGTAAAATAATTAAGAAACCCAGAAAGGGTAAAATAATTAATTTCTACCAGTTTTAGTATTATCTGTTCCCATTAGAGATTACGAAAAATCTTCGGTTTTGATGAAATGTAGATGTTTTTCAAATTGTAAATTACGATAATATGCCAATTTTAGGATTTTTCGATTGGGTTTTACCAATCTTTGATATATGTTTGTCTTTAGAATTTCATAAAAAAAACAAACGAATACTAGAAAACTTTACATATCTCAGGGATGATAAATGAAGGGAATTATAATTTGAGTCAGAAGTTTGCAACGCAGTGAAGTGTCTGTCTGTCCGTCCGTCTGTTCGTCTGTCCGTCTGTCTGTCTGTCCGTTTCTACGCAAACTAGTCCCTCAGTTTTAAAGCTATCTGATTGAAACTATGCAGTTAGTCTTCTATATACTCTCACTCGTACATATGTCGGAACGGGCCGGATCGGACGACTATATCATATAGCTGCCATAGGAACGATCAGTAAAATTTTCGAAAAAAAAATTATAACTTTGTCAGTTTTTAACACAATTCCACCAAATTTGATATTTGGCCGTTAATTATTATTCTAGAATTTCGGTTTTAATTTCATGAAAATCGGACGACTATATCCTATAGCTGCCATAGGAACAATCAGAGAAATAATAGAAAAAATCACAACATGGCTATTTCTTAACATATTTTCATCAAATTTTGAGATTCGGCCAATTATTATTTTTTAATTTCGCTTTTAATTTTATTGTTCAATTGCAATTTGCAAGGGTATATAAACTTCGGCGAGCCGAAGTTAGCTTCCTTTCTTGTTTTCTATTAATTTTCCGACCGTTTTTATAGGATCTATAAAATATAGTTGTTGTACTTTTATAAGATTATCCGTAAAGTTTAAAATTGGAATACAAACACGGACAGACTCAGTTGTTGATGCAAATTATGAAATCCTTCCTGCGTTTGAAACTTCTGACTAAAAATATAATGTAATACTTGGAATCATAAAAAAGAATTATATTTGGAGTTGTGTATCATTTATACGTAGGTATATGATTAAATATAATGAACTTATGCCAGTTGCTCTATTAATTTTCTGAATATTGAACTAAACTATTTATGAAGAGATCCATTTTTGAACTTATAGGAGCTGTGTAACTATATATACGGTCAAAGGTTGCTTTTAGAGCTTAGGTATTTTGTAAGAATTTTTAATAGTAATTCGATTAACTGAAAGATGTTCTAGAATTCCGTATAGATCCAAGCAAACGTATTATATTTTCTGAATATTAAACTAAACTATTAATGGAACCATCGATAGATCCATTTCTCATAAAATGCTTTGTTTTTGACCCTATAGGAGCTGTGTAGCTACATATACGGACCATGGTTGCCTTTAGATCTTACATACTTTGTAAATATGTTAAATAGTAATTCGATGAACTGAGAGATGTTCTAAAAATCCGTATAGATCATGGCAAACGTATTCTATTTTCTAAATATTAAGCTAAACTATTTATTGAACCATCGAGAGATGGTCCTAAAACGCTGTGTTTTTAAACCTTTAGGAGCTGTGTAGTTACATATTCGGACAACAGTTGCTTTTAGAGCTTACATATTGTGTAAATATGTTTATTAGTAATTCGATTAACTGAGAGATGTTCTAGAAGTCCGTATAGATCCTAGTACTGCCAATAGAATACGTCCACCGTCTACGGATAAATGAGAAGGTAACATGCTGATCCAATCATCTAACTCCAAGCTCTCCGCTATTCTATCGAAGGATCTCACCCGAAGCAGACTAAATAATGACATTAAAAGGAGGGCAATTAATTTGTAAACGACATTAAACCAATTACATACCCTTAGATTCGTGATTCCTCGGTTTCACTCAATTCAAATGAGAAACTGGTCCTGGCAAAATCCTGGCGGCTCGAACGCTAATAATAAATGGCGGTGACGAGGTGGGTTTGGACGGGAGTAATTTGATTGTAGCTTTTGCGGCTGGACGCTTCGATTCCGACAACGAACGTGACGAGGAGGATGCTTTCATTTTGATTTGTATGCTCAACGAGGATATTCGTAACTAACAATTAATGGCGATTGCACGCGTGGAAGGACGAGAGTTCAACAAACAAACAAACGTAAACAACAAAATTGTGGTAACAAGGCGCAGGCACGGCACGGCGACCGGACTAAGCGCTAACGAAGGCCAATCGGGGTTAGCACCAGCACTTGGTTCTTGGCGGGGAATTGGGAGCCCTTAATGGAGCACCTCCACCCTCCAGTCCGGCGATTGGGACGAGACGGTGCGATCTATAATATATGTAGCTATCTGTGGCTTGGCTGCGGACATGGCAGGAGTTGTCTCGTTCTCTGGCAACTCGGTCCCTTGGCCAGAGTAAATCAAAGAAAACACCGCCGTCCTCTAAAGCATTTTCGCTGTGTTTCCTTTAGCGCACTGGAAAACTGGTGGAAATCGCCCTTCTGCTTTTCGGGCATTAAAACACTTTTCTGTCTGCTTCTTATTTTGTGTATTTTGTTGCTGTCGCCTGCTGCTGCTGCCGTTTGATTTTCATGGACGTAATGTTGCGGATTCGTTGTGCTGCGAATTTCTCGAACACGGACACTTTTAGTGCGCCTCGGCACTGGCTGTTTTGTGGTAAATAATATAATTATTTAATGGCAAAACAAAATGTAGTTCGGCACAAATATTAGACGCGAGAAATTACATGGTAATATTTCTTGTGGTATTTTTAAAAGTGTTTGTTAAATTCCCTGTTGGTCACACTAATCCTTCATATAAAATTGGAACTGCTTGCTGCAATATTGCCAGACTTTAAAGTATCGATAAATTGCTAACCCTCACCTCGAACTGGTCAGCTGTCAGTGTTGCCAGGTTATGACCTCTCGTATAAGCTAGATTTTGTCCAAAAATAAGCTAAAACAGGCTAAATATAAAAAATTAATGCCAAAAAACATGCTATAACAGCGAGTTTTTATTATTTTTAATTTCTTAATTAATATAAGAAAACTTAGGCCAGGTTTTTCTTTGAAAACAACGAAATTAAAAAATTAAAAAACGCTAGATCTAGTGGGAAAATAGATAGATCTCAGTTATAAGTCTCGACATCTATTTTACTTATACAAACAGTTTCTACCCCGCAGAGTCTAATAAAAACAGTTTTAACCCAGCTCCGACTTATAAAAACAGTTTCTACACCGTTTCTACTTGCTTAAGCTAAAATGGCACCGCTGTCAGCTGTTTATGTTTCATGTAAAGTATCGATAAATTGTTAAGCCCCACCTCCAACTGATCAGCTGTTTATGTTTCTCGGCGCGCACAGATACAGATACTCATTCAGCGTTTTGTTGTTGGCCAAACGAAAGCGAAAAGTGGATATACAAATTTACATAAAGCCCATACTAGGCGTTCAGGGAAGCTAAAACTCGATCGGAATGTGGAATGTTTGTTGTAAAGTGTGTGCCAAGTGATGTGACGTGATGAAAAAAGGTGCTGCCGCCGTAGCAGCTGGCTGTGTGTGCACCGAAAGTGCATTGATTCCTCGTCGCCTGGTCGCAAAAAGACAAAAGTTACATTCATAATTTGTTAAAGTTTCCCACATCTGTTTGGATTGTAAAACTTTCGAAATGCTGCAGAATGTGGTGGAGCAGTGGCGCCTACTCGAGAGCTAACCAAATCATTACGCTGCACTTAGTCTTGGGGGGCGTCTGAAAAATCGATTTACCGCAGTCTCAAACTCGGGCGTTAAATAATGATGGTGGTGGTGTTGGAGTCCCCTGAAGCAGCTCGG
This sequence comes from Drosophila truncata, assembly GCA_008042515.1. Taxonomy (NCBI): domain Eukaryota; kingdom Metazoa; phylum Arthropoda; class Insecta; order Diptera; family Drosophilidae; genus Drosophila; species Drosophila truncata. The sequence goes on from VNJQ01000158.1 coordinate 24,410, forward strand.
TGCTCAGCCGACTTGCCCGGAACATTAACCAGAGGTGAGTCCAGGTGCTCACCCAATTAACATGCCTACGAAAAAAAAAAAACAAAAAAACAAAAGGTAGTAAAAAGCAAAAACAACAAACAAGTGCAAAGAAACGGCGCATTTGATCGGTTTTCGTTTTTGTTTTGGTTTTGGTTTTGCTTTTAACATGACAATTTCTGCCATTTATTTCGTAACAACCAAACCAAAAATACCTGTTCGACCTCATGCCTCCCCTCCTCCGTCCCCTGTTGCCGCCTTGCCGCCGCACTGAAACATTTCTTGATTAATTTTCACATAGAAATATGCCCCAAGGTTTAGTTTAACTTCTTTTCTTTTCAGTGTAATGAATTTCCCTCTCACGCAAACAATTCAAAGTCAAGTTCTGTTGCAAATGTCACAATTACAGGTTATTAATACTTTTAGGGGCAGAGTTATAAACGTAGTTTCATTGATTTTATTCATTCAAAGCTTCGTCAGGTTTCCAGGAAGCACTATAAATGGTTGCCTGGCACTGGAGGCATAATTTGATGGCATTTTCATGGAGACTTTTCTTGCCCTAAGTAGATAATTGATTTATTTTTTGAAGTACATAGTTTATCAATAGATTGAGATAATTTTTATAGGTTTTTAGCTACGCCCCCGTAAATTTGAGATTATGCTTACAAGATAGTAACTGTTATTATCTAGTGTTTCCTGTTTCTGCCACAAAGATTCCTCTAAAGATAATATATTTCGTTGAATCTATTTTTGTGCCAATTGACGAGGCCTCGCACCAAGTCGACGGACAGACAGCAGACAGAGGCGTACGCGCCGCCCCCCTTTACAGGTTCTCCGACTGCGTGCCGTGCTTCATGCTGTGACTACGTGTTCCCGTCGGTGCCCCTCTCCAGTCCTCCCTTTAGTGGCTAGTGGACTTCTATTGCTAATTAAAGTCAAGTGCCAAGTATGGCTCGACGGAGGCTGCCCGAGATGTACAATTGAATTTGCGTACTCGTTGCTTTTCTGATTAACATTCCCGTTCTGAATTCATTGTGCGGATGAACATGGAAAGGCACTGAAAGTACTTAGAAAACTCATTAGAACAGTATTATAATTTTTACATCTATTTATGCTTCATTGATGATCTTTTCAGCACATTTTCATACATTTATTATACTTCTTTATCATTTTATTTCAGATGGCGAAATGAATACGGTCTCCCAGTAAACATTAGCTAGTATTCCAGTCGGAGCGAGACGAGACCGAGACGCAGACATGTCGAAAACGAGGGGTAAATAATAAACAGCAGCATGGAGATACATATATCATAGCTTGCCTTGCTAAATCTGCTTGATGTTGAACAGGTCGCATTCTGATTCCACTTCCTAACACCGGAGCGATGGGGCGCAAGCGCAACAACTTCTATATGCGCAGCCTCTTTTTGCTGGCCCTCTGCATATTCGGGCTGCTACAATATCACAATTTTAATTACTGTAAGTCGTTTGATCTAAAGTCAGCATTCAAAACAGAATATTCACGTCCCTCGCTTCCTTTTTGTGTAGTGGACTCGCGGGACAATGTGCTGGGGGATGCGGTCACCAATGACTCCGACGATGCCATATTGGCCATGGTGCCCGCCACTCTTCACAAGTATCTCACACCGCACTCCCGCAATCACACAACTTCGGGAGCCGGAGCAGGTAAAGTAATGTTTTAAAATAATTATTATTCACTTTTCTTACCAATTTACTTGTTTCTATATGTTTTTGGCAGCTTTGCTCCTTAATACAAGCAGCACTGGAGGCGTGACAGCCACCACTCTCAGCTTTGACGTCTACCACCCTCCGAATATTACGGAAATCAAGCGTCAGATCGTTAGATACAACGATATGCAGCTCGTGCTCAACGAGGACATTTTTGGGCCCCTGCAAAACGATTCTGTGATAATTGTAGTCCAGGTGAGCAGCTTTGCAATAAAGATAATCAGTTTTTAACAGTTTTTATCCTAAATCCTAAAGGTGCATACGAGAATTACCTATCTGCGGCATCTGATTGTAAGCCTGGCGCAGGCGCAGGACATCTCGAAGGTGTTACTGGTGTTCTCCCACGACTACTATGATGATGATATCAATGATCTAGTGCAGCAGATAGACTTTTGCAAGGTCCTACAGATCTTCTACCCATACTCCATTCAAACGCATCCAAATGAGTATCCCGGAGTGGATCCCAACGATTGTCCGCGGAACATTAAAAAGGAGCAGTACGTTTTCTATGCGCCCTCATTAATATCTGTTAATAAATCTGTTTTAAACGTTCCTTAGAGCTCTGATCAGCAATTGCAACAATGCTATGTATCCTGATCTCTATGGCCACTATCGGGAGGCCAAGTTCACGCAGACGAAACACCATTGGATATGGAAAGCGAATCGCGTGTTTAATGAGCTAGAGGTCACCCGCTTTCACACAGGTGAGTCAGGCTTTCCAATGCTTTAAAGACCCTTTACTATGAGTTACTATTTTTCTTGCAGGCTTGGTTCTATTCCTAGAGGAGGATCATTACGTGGCCGAAGACTTCTTATACCTGCTGGCCATGATGCAGCAACGAACCAAAGACTTGTGCCCGCAATGCAATGTGCTGTCCCTGGGCACATATTTGAAGACCTTCAATTACTACACTTATCACAGCAAGGTAAGAACTGGTGGAGAGTGGTCACCAACCATGCAATGCTAGAAAACCATTGGCTGCGAAAGGGAGAGTGCTAACCAATCGAATATATATATATATTCCCTAAGCTTCTGTTGCTAAACACACGCATCCATACACATGACTCCGTACACAATCACTGATCCATTCTATTTTTTTTTTTTTTTTATGTATGGACACACGAGTTAATCATTAAACTGTACTGTAATTTATCATATCTGTATCTATTCTATTCCGAATTCTGGCACGCAGACTAACAAGAAATCCTATGCTTCCTCGCTGATCTCGACAAGCAGTCTATTAGGATACAATAGGAATAACAATAATAGAAACTCTGTGCAATTAGCCGTGTCGTCCTCCTATTCTTCCTCATCATCTGCTGCTGCGCACTCATCATCAACGTCATCTCTCAAACCAGCCAAAGTCTATGTGGGCGACACCACTGACAACCAGAAAGACAGTGACTTAAAGAGAGATAATGCCAGTATCAAACGGGGAAACCTCATCAACACTGTCACCGCCACAGCCGCCACATCCGACACCAACAATGAGCAAAGTAGCCATAGCAGCAACAAAAATGGTGCACAAACATGGAACTATCATGTCCTGCCGTCATTGTATTCCGTCTATCAGAAGGTAGCAACATTGCACCGCTAGCACAGGGCGTTAATTCCCCGTAAACCGCACCAGCCCAGCGTTTCCAGCTCTCTAGATCATTTCTAGCCAAGCACATGCCATGCCTTGCCTTCTCTTCAGCACTATTTTTGTTTGCCGTAGATGTTTTCCTCGTCCCTATTGGTTCTTGCATAGTTCATTCATTTATGCTTTAGCAAATCTGCACGTTTGAAAATATCTTATAACCCCTCCGGATGGCAGTGATGGATAATCTATTGTTTTAAAAGAATTTCAATACATTTTTCCATCATTGTCGGCTTTTGTTGTTGTAAATTTGTGTATTGTTGTGTGTTTAATTGAACTTGTCTATATGTGACTGTTAAATGGCATGCCCTACGTCCTATGCTCTGAACTGATTTGCCAGTTGCACGCCCGCGTTCGCTCCCAGAAGATCGATAGGCAGAGCATCATCAGTGATTATCGCCAGGTATTTGGTATGGCGTCGTTATCCGGCACTTTAAATCCAACTAGTGGTTAGTCCAAGACGAAGGCAACGCACTATGGAGTGTTCTTTTTTAAATGCAATTTAAACATCTGGCAAATCAAAATTAAATAAATTTGCATGCCCCTCGCAATCTTTTCTTTTGATATATCTATTCAGTTAAAGTTTTTGCTATTACAAGCTTTTTCATTCTGCGTTATTAACCGAGATTCTCTCTCTGCAGGTGGAGGTAATGCCCTGGGTTAGTAGCAAGCACAATATGGGATTTGCCTTCAACCGCACCACCTGGACGAATATTCGGAAGTGTGCCCGCCACTTTTGCACCTACGACGATTACAATTGGGACTGGTCACTGCAGCACGTTTCTCAGCAATGTCTCCAGCGCAAACTCCATGCGATGATCGTCAAGGGGCCCAGAGTTTTTCATATTGGAGAATGGTGAGCTGTCAGTACTAGAAATACGTTTATTAAAACTAATTCAATGTCCTTTTCCAGTGGGGTGCATCATAAAAACAAAAACTGCGAGTCCAACCAGGTGATTTCGAAGGTCCAGCATGTCCTGCGCATCGCCCGGAACTCACACCAGCTCTTCCCACGCTCCCTCACCCTGACAGTGCCCAGTCTGATGAAGAAGTCCAAGCTGCGCAAGGGTAACGGTGGCTGGGGTGATCTCCGGGATCATGAGCTGTGCTTGAACATGACGCTATCGAATAGGTAAAGGGATAACCGTAATCTGGAAACATGATCGAACCAGTCAATAGCCAGGAAACAACGTAGCTTTTAATGTTATCTAAGTAAATAATATGAAGCAGTAGCCTTAAACACTGTAAACGAACAAGCATTCAGCAAATACTCTGTATCAGCTATCTAACCGAAATTAATCAAAGCCAGAAAGAAGCCCAAAGATACTCGCCTTGGGCGCAGCACAAAACTCCTAAAACTACGATTAAGTAAAAAAGTACTCTAGTCACGGCCTTACGCCAATATTTAAAGAGCATTGTTGCAATCTCCTGTTCAGTTCGTGGATAATCACTTTATATTGTTTAGGCTCCGTCCAGACTTCAAGACCGAAAAGAGTTCGAGTTCCGAGCGACGGCTAAAGCAATCCTTATATAACAGAAGAACCCAGGTTACCAGCAACATTATAAGGAATAATATGTATCTACTCGTATCCCCAAATTGTGCCGAAACCGTTTAGTAAAATGGTCAAGATGTAGTTCGAGATTGAGAGGCCAGCAAGTCGCATAAACTAGTCATAGAAATGTATTATGCACGCAAATAAATAAATAGATCAGATCACCCTTTTGATACATCTTATGGTTATTTGTTTTAAGCCTGTAAATAGTTGAATTACGTTGTATAATTGCATAAGGTCTTTTTAATATTAAAACGCAGAACTAAAATAATTTGTTATTTTTTTCATTAGTCAAAAACGCTTTTATGTAATAGGAATTTTTGATTGATCAAAATGAATAATCTTAGTAAATAAACGCCAAGTAAAATGCTCTACCAATTGTGGTCCAATTGTTTATTTAATCTTAATTAGAAAAAAAACTCGTTTAAGCAGTTAAAAAAAAAAAAAAAATTTGAACTATAATTCTTATTTTCAATTTTTATAATAAAAATTGAATTATAATTTTTATTTTTAATTTTTATAATAAAAATTGAATCATAATTCTTATTCATAATTTTTATAATAAAAAATGAAAATAAAAATTATTTTTAAATTTTTATTATAAAAATTAAAAATAAAAGTTTATTGTGTTTCCGGGGTTTACCGTTAAAAAATTTTATATGTGTCCTTTTCTTACTCCCCGCAAAGGCTTTTTAGTGGTTCAATTTTTTTGAACTCATAATTCTTATTTGCGGTCCCTGGATAAAAGCTAACAGCCGGGCCTATCGATATATCGAAAATGCTACCCTGAATAAAAAGCTGCTCAAACATTTACCTTCTTAAAATTGAATGACCAAAATTAAAAAAAAAAAAACTACCCTAGTCAGGACGGGCTAAACCACACAAGCACACATGAACCCAACAAATACACAAACCGGAGGATAAGCAGGAATTGGAGGGTTTGTCTGGGCGGCGGGAAAGCTTTTGCGTTAAAGCTTTTCTCGCGATTGGATTTGGAGGCCGTTCGCCACTAGCCAACGCGTTGCCGCAGCGGACGGAGCTCTTGCAATCCAAATCCAGAAAAAAAACACCCTTGCCGCGTACGTTGCTACTACTGTTCGCATCCTGTTCATCGAGTGTGCGTGTGTGAGCCCAACTTGAAATCATGAGTAAGCAACTGGCGCGCCATGTGGGTCAGCTCGGCAAGCTCCTGAGCAATAAGGCGGCGGCGGCCACCACTGCGTCCGCCCACAACAACTACTTCACCTATGTGAATGAACTGTCGCATCCCATTGCCCGCGACCCTCCAATTGTGAAGCCGGATGAGGCTGTGGCCTGCATCAAATCTGGTAAGTTTCTACTTCCTACAAAAGGGTGGGGGCTTTCATTGATGATGAGGGCTCGCCTCACGAGAAAGCAATCTCTTTTTGGTTATGCAACATTTTAGTGGGCCTGCTTAGTAGAAACCAGAACAAAAAGAGAGCACACGGGGTTGTGGGGCCAGAGACCGGGCATGCAAATATACATATATGGTTGTAAGTCCATGTGTGTGTTTTGTGTTCTAATTCCAACTACATACTTGCCGGCGACCCCAAGGGAAGGGCAGCTACAGGGTGTCCCATAAACAACTAGCTTAACATTGACAACAAATTAAAGGTTTTATTAAATCACAGCAATGGGGACTGTAAAATACAGCTAGGATACCTTTTTTGGGATAGTATATTGTCTATATTTAATATTCAAGATGAGTACAGTCATATACTATGTTGTGTGTTTGTATTTAATGACCCTTGATGACCTGTGTACTTTAATGCTTGACTTGAAGAAATGTGATAGCCTTTTCTTAGATAACCAAGAACAAAGGCAAATCACCCTCCCACCCATATAAGTAAATATCTACGCCCATGAATATCAGTTATTTGTGTATCAGGTGACTGACTACTCACACTTTCAGGCGAAGAAAATTTATATTAATAAAATATTCTAAAAAACAGCTGTGCCTGCATGTACATATTTTCAACATCTGCGCTATAAATGAGATTCCAGGCGAAAGTTGTACTTTGTACCCGAGAGCCAGAAGCAGGCCAGCAATAGCAACAAGCCCGCCTGATGCAAAGCTGAGCTTAGGGGCAAGAACAACAACTAGATGATGTGCATGTGTCGTTCTGAAAAACAGGTCCGGACAACCGGCCTTTAGTTGTCGTGCTGATAAGGGTCTTTATACTATGCTATTAGATGGAGGCAATGTTATGTAACGAATATACATATATCTGCCGGTGTGTGTGTTCTAGCTCGCTGAATGTTCAATTCGTTAATGAAAGCATTATCACAATCAATCTCTTTCAATTGGAATAAATTTGGGGACACGCCCACAACGCACAGAGAACATCATAATTTCTTAGCACCTTTATGGCCTCTCATCAGCAAGTCCATGTCAATTGATAAACATGAGGTTTGGTGGCTCAGGAGGGGTGGGTATCGTGGGGTTTATATCTACAAAATCCATATGGATGTGTGTGTATGTTTGACCAAACGTCACCCAGCATTCAGGCCCTCTAATTTTAGCCCAAAATCGACGACACGAGCCATGCCAGATCTGCGACGCAGTTTGATTTGGAAAAGTTTTTCGCTTGGCACGTTTCTTGCAGATAATAATAGGTACAGTAGGTACACGACTTGAGCGAAAATCAATTTATTCTGTCCATTCGGAATGTTAAACGGCCAAGGTAGACGTGGCTCAGACGTCGCGCGATAAGAATCTCCAACTATCGTATGATTTCATACTTTCTTGAAGGGGCTCGTGCCATTTTCTTTCGCAGCTGTGTAGCTGTTTCCTTTAATGAGGTACAAACGTAGACGTAGACGGGTCACTATAAGGCGCTCCGAAAATAGAAATGCCAGCCGTATGCATCGAGAGTGGCCTGCAACATAGGAAGTCTTTAGTAAATATCTCTCAAATGCACATACTACGTAGGATGAGTCAAGATAAGAATTTTTAAATATAATAATTACTTTAACAATAACATTATCGCAATTCCCTTGGGAAATATTGACCAAGTTAAACAAACATGGGGAAAAAGGGGAAATATGGTTTACAAAGATTTATATTATCTCTGGGAGCACTCATTCCTATCAATATTACGATTATATGAAATCACTCTAAGGAACATTATAAAGAATTGACGCACAGTCAAAGTGCAAATATAACCGGCAAATCGACTAACAAAGTAATACTAACAATAACTAAACTTTAGACTATGAAAAACTTAAAATAATACAAAATAAATTAACATTCAAGAACTATTTTAAATAATTAATTATTAAACGAATCTCACAGGGCTTCAATGATTTGATTTACCTTCCAAAAGATCTACAGCAATACCCTTTATTGTGAATGGGAGCATGGAACAAGCTGATTACCAAGATCCATACAGTCCATGCTGAACTCGGGACATGTTTAGCGGATTAACGTTCCATAAATGTAGTCTAATTAATTTAAGATCTTTAGATTAGCATTGTGTGGTGCAAATTAACTGAATAATCATATAATTTGTGGTTTTTTTTACCTCTAATCCAGGGGACACGGTGTTTGCACAGGGCGCTGCTGCCACGCCCGTGGCACTGCTGAATGCGATGACCAAACACGGGAAGGAAAATCAGCTCGAAAATGTGACAGTGTGCCACATGCACACAGAGGGTCCTGGCGAATATGCTAAGACGGAGTACAAGGACATTTTCCGCTCCAACTCATTCTTCATGGGCGCCAATGTGCGCAAAGCCGTGGCCGAGGGACGTGGCGACAATGTGCCTATATTTCTGCACGAGATTCCACAGCTTTTCTACAAGAAAATCGTGAAGCCCGATGTCTCCTTCATCCACGTGTCGCCGCCTGACTCCCACGGCTACTGCTCGCTGGGAACCAGTGTTGACTGCGTTCGAGCTGCTCTCCTAAACTCGAAGCTTATTGTTGGTAAGTGGCTTGCACAGAACAGTGTTTCAAAAATGTACTTATCCCACGCTTTCAGCTCAAATTAACCCCAAGATGCCGCGCACTTTCGGCGATGCCATTATCCACAAGTCGCATTTCGACTTCGCCATCGAGACAAACGACGACCTGCCGCAGCACGGTACCGGCGAAATCTCTGCTGTCGAGCAGAAAATTGGTAAACTGATCGCCGAGAACCTCGTCAAGGATGGTGCTACCCTGCAGATGGGTATCGGCAGTATTCCCGATGCCGTACTTGCTGCCCTGCACAACCACAAGGATCTGGGTATCCACTCCGAGATGTTTGCCAACGGCGTCGTCGAGCTGGTGAGGAAGGGCTGTGTCACCAACAGCAAGAAGAAGATGCACCAAGGACGAATTATCGGCTCCTTCCTCATCGGTGACCAGGCTCTATATGACTTTGTCAACGATAATCCCTTCATTGGTAGGCAGCTTAAATTTAAATATAATCTAGAGGGAATTATTCAACTTTTCAGTATATTGAAATCTTTTTGGAGCTTTCACTGGCTTAATGCATGATTATAATAATTTATTACCTTTTTTACACCTGTCAGAGATGTACGCCATCGACTATGTGAACAACACCAGCATCGTTAAGCAACAGCCCCGAATGACGGCCATCAATAGTTGCATTGAAGTGGATCTGACAGGACAGGTTTGCTCCGATTCGATTGGTACTCGCTTTTACTCTGGCTTCGGTGGCCAGGTGGACTTTATCCGTGGCGCTGCGGAAGGACTCGATGGACTGGGTGTTCCTATTATTGCTATGCCTTCGACCACTAACAAGGGCGAAAGCAAAATTGTCCCCACTCTGAAGGCTGGTAAGTGTTAAGCTCTCTTAAAATCACTTGGAAGCCTTGATTAATTGACATTCTCAATCCCTAACAGGCGCTGGCGTCGTTACTTCTCGGGCCCATGTCCACTACGTTGTCACGGAACACGGCATTGCCTCACTTTTCGGCAAGAATGTCCGTCAAAGAATGTACGAACTGATCCAAATCGCCGATCCCAAGCACCGCGAAGCCTTGGAAAAGAGCTGTTTCGAGCGCATCAAGGTGATGCCAAGTCCCTGTTAAGCACCGCCACCTATAGAAAACAATTTCTGGGTAGCATCCCTTGTGTAGCATTCTTTGAAGGCATTCCCGAAATTGTTTTATCAACTTTTTAGATCTGCAATCACGATATAGCCCTTAGATTTACCAAAATTGACAAGAACAAAATTTTAATTTGAGAAATAAAACTGTAAACGGAAATTAAACAGAGTTTTAATTATATCCAGCGGCTTAGTATGTAGTAAAAAATGCATTTTTAATGACTAAGAAAAGTAAAAGTTATAAAAAGACCTTGAAATGTTTTCCGACGACAGTTTATTTTCATAATGTAAATATGAATGGGCGCGTACAGTTTGTGTGGCTTAGTTTCGATTTCTTTTAAGTTATATATACAAATCTGTGTGTTCGATAAGTGTGTCGCAGTAAAAGTTTTATCTGTTGCCAGACTCCTGGCTGAGGGACAGATATTTCGCTTAGGCTAACACAAGCCGAGCACACAACGTTGTCTTTGTATTTATTTAATGTTAATGTAAAAGGACTTGTTCAAAAGGAACTACATTGTATCCTCAGTACGCATCTCGTAGTAGTATTATAGGGCCTAAAACTGTTTTTTCTTTAAAATCTACATATCCCATCCTGCACCTTGATGGATGATAGGTGTGGCTTAGGGATTACTTCTTTTTGTTATTTTTAGCATTTTTACCATCAGCAGCGTTCTCGATCTTGGCTCGCTTCTTTGGGTGCTCGTCTTCCTCATCCTCGCCGATGTCGTCCTCCTCATCCTCCTCCTCCATGTCGACCACCTCTACGTCATCCTTGATGTTGTGTCCATGAATATAAACAGGACCACTGCCCTTGATCAGCTTGAACGTGACCTTCGACTCATAGAACTCCACATCGGGATTGACAGCGCGCGTCTCTCCGGCCTTCAGGACAGCAATGGGAATCTGCACAGAATCCTTGACAGTGTTCACCTGAAGAAATACAAGAAAATAAGGGATAAGTAAACTAGATTGGGATAAGATTGCTGTGCGTCATAAGCAATAATGTCTAGCGTAGCGAATCAAGTCACGTTTTACTCGAGTTAAATTAATTGTCCTGCCTTATATGCGTAAGAGTACCAAGAAATGGCCAGATCAGATTGTCCTATATAGATTCCCGCCAATGGCATTTCAAGTGGCTCACAGATAGTTGTTAAACAAAGATTACACGAATTTTTGATCTAACCAGAAATCCCATCAAAGTTCATCACCGCTGCTGCCCCACTTTATCGCTCTGCAGCGCAGCGCAGCTCTTCGTCTCTATCGTCTTATCTGTGTCAGACAAGCAGACGAGCACCTTCCCCCAAACTGTCCGGTAGATAACTGTCTCCGCTGCCTACGCATTCGCATATTCGGCGGTTTGCGGTAGTAACCCCTTCGACTGACAGCCGCTTGACCATTCATTCGTCTGCCCACGCTGGTGTGGAACGGTTCATTCCTACTCCGAGAGGAACCTGGCACACTGTAGCCACTTCTGAATCCGAATCTAACTCCTACAAGTGCGAATTTAACAAGTGGCCGCTAATTAATCAAGCATAGCAACGTTGTAATAAAAATCACAACTCCTTGCATTAGCCAATCTTAAAGTATTATTATTAAAAGCTAACCAATGTGCGATAATGAGGGTAAGTGCTTTACTTGAGATGAGGAAAAATAAGTGAAAGCTGTGCGAATTCAGGGAAACTCATCAAAGTCGAAAGTCATCGAAAACGAAAGAAGTACCGGAGATAGCAGCTACAATTTAATAAGATTGTAATCAGTCACAAGAGTTCAAAGAATTGCACTACACCTTTAAAAGGAAACATGTGAAATGGTTACAAAATTCACAAAAAAAAATTAAATTAAAGACTAATAATGATATAATAAAGAAGTGGCATTTTGTCGGCATAAATACTTAGGATAAGTAAGCTTTCTAGCAAAAAGGATTAGAAATATCAATTTAAAAATGAATTACTCCGATTGTAATTTATTATTTAAAAAAAAAAGAAAGAAATCATAAAGATATGAGTGTCATTGTGTCTAGAAGAAAATTAAATGCTTTACTTTTGGATTGAACTTGTCCATCAGTCGGACTTTTATTTTAATTTTGATAATATTCAGGAAATTCAGGAAATACAAACGACTCAACGATATTTAAGATATTAAATGGCAGCTAAAAAATTTCCAAAGCTCGTTAAATTAACCTTTGGAAGCCTGCTTCTCCTGGATGAACTTGTCTATCAGTTTGCCGACATCTTAAGGTATTTTTCCAGAAGTCACAAGACTGTTCATCAAGGTACTTCAGATCATGTGCAGAGATTATACAAAAATGTATACATAAAAAACAATTTTCAATCAAGTAACCCACTTAACTGAGCAAGATATCAAGATTTCACAGACCCCCACCGGGGGTAACACCACTAAATTGCCAATTTTTGTGCCTTCGCCGCCCAACAGATGATCTCTATCGGGAGCGCCTGCCGGATGTCTGCGGTGCGGTTGGCTCCAAGGCTCGAAACTGCTGCAGCATGCGTACCGTACACAGATACCTGCCCGTCACCGATTGGCTGCCAAAATATCAATGGAACTTCCTGCCCATGGATCTGGTGGCGGGTCTTACTGTGGGTCTCACGGCAGTGCCACAGGCTATAGCCTACGGAGCTGTGGCCAATCTGCCGCCTGCCTATGGGCTATACTCGGCTTTTATGGGTGGATTTGTTTATATTTTGTTAGGAACCTGCAAAGACATCACAGTGGGTGAGTTCGTGTACCAAGAAGTCCTTAAAGAAAACATTCTAATTGCTAAAACTCTGACCAGGACCCACAGCCATCATGGCGTTAATGGTGCGTCCCTATGTAGATGGGAATCCAGCCTATGCGATACTCCTGTGCTTTTTGTCCGGCTGCATTATCACCATCATGGGACTGCTTAACTTGGGAGTGCTTATGCGGTTTATTTCGGTGCCAGTGACGACGGGATTTACCATGGCGGCAGCTTTAACGATTGCCACAGGCCAGGTTAACAGTCTGTTTGGTATTAGAAGCAGTGCTAATGGATTTCTCGATTCCTGGATACATTTCTTTGGCCATATAACGGAAACGCGAAGGAATGATGCTATCCTGGGGTGCTGCACACTAGTCCTGCTGCTTCTTATGCGGGTTAGTAACAACAGGATGATTTTTAACACATTTATCAATTAAATATTCATGTTTTACTATTAATTAGCAACTTAAAGACCTCCCAGTTCGCTTCAAAAGTGCCCTGAAGTATATTTCGCTATCTCGCAATGCTGTAGCCGTGTTGGTGGGTATCCTTTTGTGTTACCTTCTCAAGAAGGACGGTAACTTGCCATTCCTAGTCAGCGGAAGCATCACACCTGGTCTTCCGCCATTCCGTCCGCCGCCCTTTCACACGGAAGACCCAGCCACTGGAGAATCTATTAACTTTGGAGGTATGGTGTCAAACGTAGGATCCGCATTGGTATCCATACCCTTGCTTTCCATATTGGAGAGTATTGCGGTGGCAAAGGCCTTCTGTAAGTTTATCACTGACAAGCTCATTAGTTTAGTTTTCTTTCAAGTTGTTTCTCCTTTTCAGCCAAGGGTAAAATAGTGGATGCATCGCAGGAAATGATTGCCCTGGGCATATGCAATGTGCTCAGCAGCTTCTTCTCATCCATGCCCATTACTGGCTCGTTTACCCGGACAGCTATCAATAATGCCAGCGGAGTGAAGACGCCACTGGGCGGAGCTGTGACTGGCGCTGTTGTTATCATGACCCTCGCCTTTCTGACATCCACCTTCGCCTACATTCCCAAAGCCACACTGGCGGCCATCATAATAGCAGCCATGTTCTTTATGGTAGAATATGAAACTATTGGGGAGATTTGGAGAGCAAAAAGTAAGGACTCTGCAAGCCTTTTTAATTAATTTAATTAATTAATTGTTTAATTCTTGCAGAACGCGATATGCTGCCGTTTCTTGTCACAGTTTTATGTTGTGTTTTTTGGACTTTGGAATACGGAATGGTAGTTGGCATCGTATTTAATGCTCTTTTCCTACTATACAAGAGCATGAAGCCACAGTGTAGCTTGGAAATACAAAAGGTAAACATCCTCAAGAATTCCTTATACATTTTTTGTACGTTTTTTGATTTTTTAACCATTCAAGTTCAATGGCATCAAAGTAACTATAGCCGACCTCAAGGGCAGTGTGGATTACGCAGCAGCCGAGTATTTGAAGACGACAATTCTGTCTCATGTGACCGGTAGAAATAGCAAAAATGCTGCTACTTCCACTTTGGTGGTCATTAAGGGGCACGAGATCGCCTCAATTGATACGACCGTGGCGCTGGTAAGACCTATCCCCGTTTTCCGTATGAATTGCAACCTCTAAACCCCCAATCGTTTGTTATAGAACCTCAAATCGCTGCGCGAAGATCTTGGTCTTTTACAATGCGACCTCCTGTGCTGGAACTGGAGCATTCCGGCAGCTGGAGTGATTTGCCGGATGGATAATAAACTGCGTAGCATGTTTAAGTTCTCAGTTAGCTTTTCCGACCTCATGGAAACAATGACGAGAAAAGAAAACGATTCGAGTACAACAACCGTAGACTTGAGTTGAAGTCAAAGAAGGCGTTCATTAGACAAATAGACATGAAAAGTTGATGTATGAAAAGAAATGTAAATACCTATAATTCAGAAAAGCAATGTAATTAAAGAAATTAATACTTTTTGTTACATTAAAAGTAGAAAACTCCCGAATTACATTTACAGCATGGAAATAAGTACATATATGGCAATGTGCATATGTATGCACCTTGTACAATTACCCAGATGTACACACAAAATTACCCTAACCTTCACAAAAAAACAGCGAAATGCAAAAAAAAGGGCGATCTTTTGTGGCTGGGAAACCGGTCCACAAACTCTGTCGGCATGCAGGAAGTAGACACCGGCGCGCGCATACACAATTTATATGTTTAACTATGTACACACACATGAGACTCACCTCAACCACGTTGAACTCATTCTCCTTGGCCTCGGCGCCCAACAGAATCTGTTTGATCACCAGCTTTTGGCCGCGTCCATAATCCTCGTCCATGTCCCATGTCACGCTGTCCTTTTCGGCGGTCAAAGTAACTCCTAAGAACGAGTTAAATGTATATGTGAGAAATGGAGGGATAGGGTGTGAGTGCAGACACACTAATTAGCCCTGGGGCAACCTTGACAAAAAACACCGGCAAGCGTCGCAGACAGTTGACTGTTTGGCGCATAAGTACAACGCCCGAGGCTCAAGCGGCGGCTTTTCTGGCTGCAGATTGACCCACACATGTAAAGTGTAATTACCATAGAATGATTCTTCAGCCATTGTAGTTATTTGATCAATATTAATTCACGAAACAAGCGGCGAACACGTGTTGAGTAAAAATTTTTGCAAAATGGTAGATGCTCCAGGGTTGTCTTTGGCACGCAAAATAATATCGATATGACGTATGAGTGAAATGTGAAAATCGAAACAACGACGATACATCGTTTGCCCTAAATGTTCACACTCGCGCCACCAAGTGACAGTGGAAATGTTTGCAACATCGATATCATTCGAAGTAGAAAATAAATCATACAAATTTTAAAAACTTAGTTGTTATTAGGCAAAAAAAAAGGCACTTTAAATTGTAAAATTAGAAAATTCTACTCTTCTTGAATTTTGTACAATTTTTGAGCGGTTATACCGCTTTTAAATTTTTTAACAAATATGTATAAAATTAAATTTTCTAGCTTGCATGGAGCATAAAATAGAGGTTTTATTATTAAAGATTTACTTGGTGAAATTAGTTAATTTAAACATATTAAAATCAGAAAAATGCCAAAAAAAATACTGAACTGCAAAGTGCTAGTGAGAACGAGCGTAAATATCGATGCATCTTTTCAAAAACATCGAAGGTAACATCGATATTTTTTTGCTGCTGCTCCGCATCGCATTTTTAGGCACGTGTAGTAGGAAATTTTTAATTAATTGACTGTACGTTTGCTGTCCAAGGCCTAGAAATGGAGTCCGAGTCGTTTTATGGTAAGCCTTTATTCCCACAAGCTGAGGAGCACCTAAAACAGCGTCTTGTAGGCGTATGGCACAAGTTTCTCCAGTGCTTCCAGCCGGCAAAAAATCTTACATACATATATATAGCATAAATTCAACCCTTGTCCCGCATCTCCACCTTCCAGGTGTTACTCTCAGCGAGAAAGAACCCATCGCACAGTTCGACGTCCCAGATATACCAGAGGAGTATATCGTCCATTCCCACAAGCTCATCATAAAACAGATTTCTCTCGGATCTGAGGCAAAGACCGGAGAGTTCAACGTTGTGCAGGTGAGCTTTGTTGTAGTAAAAAGGGTATTATAAATTTAGACAGAAGTGTGCAACGCCTAGAGGACATATCATATATTGGCCCCTATAGGGTAGATGTATTTGTGATTAGTAAAAACAGCCGGGTTGGTCTAGTCATGTACGTTATTCCGCTTCTGGGTAAAATATTCTCTCAGTTTAAGAGCTTTCTTAAAGATAATAAAAATTGTCATCTTTCTAACGCTTGTTTTATGTACATATGTCGGAAGGAGCCATATAGGACCACCATAGCTGTCAAATTTTGAATGATTTTAACATTTTTACTAAGTTGTCAATGGATAAGAACCTTTTATAACACTCGACTCCTATTTTTAGCAGATATAATAATGAGAAATACTTGTTTTTAACCATTTATTAAGTCTTGTAATAAAAATTTCTTTAATTTAATTACATTTTTTGTAGGCCGAGACAAACGTGAACGACGATGGAGAGAAAAGGACAATAAAAATTCCCATTGCCGTCCTTAAGGTGGGCGAGACCCGTAGCTTAAGACCTAACGTTGAATTCCCCAACGGATCAGTGACTTTCAAGCTGGTGCAGGGCACTGGACCCGTCTACGTATGCGGCAAGGTAGGTCCAAAGTCTTTTTCGAGTACTTCTCGTGTTGCAACTGTTACAAATTTCAGGCGGAGATGAACTTTGGCGAGTTTGACGATGGCCAAATATACGGAGAAGATTATTCGGATGAGGAGGAAGAAAGCGAAGTGGAATTTGATGAAGACGCCGCTCCTCAGACAAACGGGAAGAGCAATAAAAAAAAATAAACCCCCCAATAAACACTAATAAACTAAGTAAGAAAACAAAATTATACACAGAAGAAAATAAAAATACACAACATGCCACGTTGGATTAAAAGTTGGCTCTACATTTGGGACTATACTATCCTGAATTTTATTCTTTTGTGTGAAAGTTTTGAGAACGAGGCTCAAGGAAGAGGGCTGCTTTATTTAACTCTAGTTGCAGGCTCGCGCCACTGATATCTTTTGGCGCGGCACTCTGAAAGTAAGGAATGGATTACTGCCTGTGCGAAATACCTAAAATTGTATAAGCCGTACCGTATGTGTATGACACGGCGTCTCTCGTCGCTGGGATGAATGAGGTCTAGCTTCTGGCTCCACTCGATTAACTTCATTTCGTGACGGAGCTTCTTGCGATCAAAGTAAGAAATGACGCAGCTAATGGGAATCCAAAATACTGCGGTGACAAGCACCACGGCCACTGAAAGAAAGATATTTTGTTTAATATAAACTCTTAAGACTTGAACTAAGCAAATCGTAACTCTTCGGGTTTTCTTTTAAGAATTAAAGCTAGTTTTTGTAGTACTTACTGACAATATTATCTTTCAAGAACCGCAGAGTCTTGGCTACATTTATTTCTTCTATAATATCCCAGAAGCGTTCAACAACGTCTTGTATGGTCTTTTCGCAGACGCCCTGTAAGACAAAATATTATTAAAATACAGTAAAGATTGGCCTAACTAATGTACTAACCTTATTACAGAATCCAGTTATGCAAGGCGTGCCATCAGGAAGGACATCCGGTGGCTCCACAGGGAAACATGTCTCATTGATGCTCATCCGACAGCAGCGCTTACAGGCATCCGCGATTATATCACACATGCAGCTTTGCAGGCCCTGAGTTTCACAGTATGGCACACACTTGCCATTTCGACACTGTCCGCGCTCCTGACAGGTTGTTCCATCAGCCATGGCCGGCGATTTGGGGCACTCGGCGTGGGCTCCAGTACAGCGAGCCTCCTGCTCGCAGGTCGCATACTGCGCGTCTCGACATTTCATGCCCGAAGCCATGAACTGGCAGTTCTGACAACACGGTGAATTTTTATCGCTGCACATAGCACCCTGGGTTCGGCGCAGCTTGCAGTTTTTGTCACAGCACGAGTCGTTGTCTTCGGTGCCAAGTAGCCCGGCATCGCACTGTTCATCGCCCTCGACGCGGAGGTTGCCGCAGAAGGATTCCTCCGGCTCTGAGAAACACCTGCCAGACTTGGCTTGAAGAACTTTGCGGATAGAACGAAGCGAGCACGGTGAGAATTTCTACGAAAGGGAGAAAAAAACTTAGTATTTATAGGGAATCATTTATACAATATTTACCTTATTGTTCACATCGTAACCGCTAACAGAATAGGTGTACATGAGGAAGCTGCCACCCTGCGAGGCACTGGGCGAGCATTCGGGAATGTCGGGATCGTGCTCTGAGCCCCAATTGTGTCCAAACTCGTGAGCTGTCACCAGATCTGCCTCCCGAGTAATAACCCTCTGTCCGTAATGGTTGCGGGAACTGCTCAAGCCGGAGTTTAAATATAAAGTGTAGCCATTTTTGAAGTACTCTTTAAAATTAGAAAAAGAAAAAGAAAGTAAGTTTCCGAGAAGCCAAAAGATAAGTTTAAAAAATCAATAAAATTGGGGGAAAAGCAAATTAAAGCGAAATGAAAACGTGAGTTTCTGTTGAGTTAGCAACCTGGAGTACAAATGCCGCCAACGGAGTTGCGACGCGGAGAACCAACATATGCCAAGCCTAAGATGCCGCCTTCAAACTTGAGATCGGTAAAAAGATGGGCTAAACAGAAGTCTTTGTGGCTGTACTCCCGCGAAAAGACCTAACAAGTTCGATAGAAGCCATGGAGAATCGGAATCAAAGTGAGAAAGAGCACAAGACAAGAAGTTACTTAGATGACGATGAGGATCAGCAATTACTACACGATCAATGGGTATCCAAACTCACCTCCAGAAGGTTGCGTACATCCCACTTCTCGCGGATCATATTGTAGTGGGCCTCACCTCCACGAAGTCTCGTTGGCTCCGAGTGTACAACAATCTTCTTGATCACAAAGCCCATGCCTTTAAAGCCCTCCTGATCAGAACGATCCTGCCAAACCGTATCGTTGTAGATCTTGTGTACCCGATCGATGAGACTAATCTGAAGGATATCAAAGTATTAGGAAGAATGGAAAAAGATGTCTTAGATGCCTACCAAGTAGTTGATTGTGGTTTTTGTGTTGCCTCCGCCCATTTCTTGAAAGAATCTATAATCTGCCACCAAAAGTAGGGGACATCGAGTCTTGGTGGGCGTATATTCATACTGGTCTGACTGGCGTTTCTCCCGCGAATGCAATTCATTGTCCAGTTCGTCGCCACCTTCCTTGTCCTCCAACTCGAGACCCTCCTTTATATAGCCACAGGTTTTCGGGACGTTTCCAGCCTCAGTCTTGTGCAGATTCACATCTGAGGACTTGTAGGCCACCATGGTGTCCTTTTTGGCGTCTGGTAGGTGCCTCCAGGAAGGTTCAATGTGATAGGTTTCCTCTGGTAGGTGAATGGACATGGTCATGGTACCATCTTCAATGTGAGCCCGCACTGAAGACTCCAGTTCGCCAAAAACACGACCCGTATAAAAGCTGTCGTGATCTGTGAGAAAATCTTTCAGTTCATAGAAATTTCAGGAAATGTTATTAAAATCTTACCCATATGCACCACGGTTTCATTACCATCCGCATCCACAGCGTAGGCCCGAAATTTACTATGCAGGACATCTCTGTGCGGATGCAGGATCAACCGGAAATTCTTCCCTAAAGTGGTAAACTCTACCTCTTTGATAACATTAAAGGGATTCGTGCTGTGCTTGGCTCCTCGCTTGACCACTCTATGCAGCACATCGTCCTTGTGAAAAACTTCGTAGTGGCGCAGAGTCCTTTGCAAGGCAACTACAAAAAAATCAGTCGCAAAAACCATGACTCTGAAGTTCCAAATCATTATTTTCAACAGTTAATGCTTACCACAATTTTCCAGACAAAAGCAGGTAAAGAAAATCAAAATAATTGCTACGCCATAGCTGCTAATGCATTTTGTAAACATTTTACGCCCGCAATTTCAGAATATTGATTTTTTGTTGCAAGCGTGGCCGATGGTTTATTTCGGGAAATTCTCGCTTTTCCAAATGAAATAGGGGTGGTTTTCTGGCATTGATAGGGGGTGGTAACTTGGCCGAGACAACCGCGAATATTTAAACGTATTCGTCTGCTTTCAATTTGTGATAATATTCTCGAAAACGGTTTTGAAAATATTACAAGAGAAGTTCTATTCCATGGAAAAACTTTAAATGTTAATGCTATTTACATAGTTCCAATATATTTATATATTTTAGGACAGTTCAATTGCTATGAGCTGGACACCGCGGGTCTGCGACTGCCGGAATGGGGGCCAACTTGTTGTCCACGCCGTAAAACTGTCCATTTAAACTCTTTCGTCTGGGTTTCGGCATACTAAAAAAACAATATTTTGGTTATAAAAAATCTCTAATAATAAAATGAAATAAAATCTATAAAAATGTTAAAAAAACACAGGTAATATTGGTTGTTAAATGCTAAAATAAACACGTCATAAAATATCTTTTAAAGAAAGTGCTTGGATTTCTTCCTGATCCTTAGTTATGAAAAAAGTTATAATAATAGTAATAGTAACAATAATAGTAAATAGTAATAAAGTAAACACTGTTTCTAATCCCGATATTACTTAACGCTAAAAAAAACCCGTCATAATATATCTACCACTACAAAACCTATTCATATTTTTAAAGAAACTGCTTAGATTTATTCAGATTTATACTCATCCTTAATTTAATAACTTACTTGCTTATATTGGAACCATACACAGCAATGGTTACGTAGGTGCTTGGGACATTGTCCAGAAATTTACGGTATCGACATCTCATATACGGGTTACGGCGAACAGAGAGATACGGGACTAGATGCTCAAACTTATACTTAAAGCTGGGAAGGACCACCCAGTTATTATCTGGTCGGTCTAAAAAATCGCGGGGCGTCTTGTCCTGTTCCACCTGTCTCCCCTCCACTTCTGGCTGGAACTCTTTTATCAGCTGCTTTATGTCGAATTTTACTGGCAGATTTGTGAACGGATCGCAAATAGTACGCGACATCCTGAACGAACCGAAAAAAAACCAAATTAATTTGTACCAGAAATAAAATGACAACAAAATGCCTGCTGACGGTAACTAAAAATATTTAAAGAAATACCTTTAAATCGTATATTTGGCTTAAGTAATTAGATTGATACAATTTCATTAACTGTACACAATTATAAATGAGAATGAGAGGACATTGAAGAGACAAGAGGACATTGCAAGCAAAGAAGTACACATATTTAAACCTTAAGTTGTAGTTTATAGCCAGAGCTAAAATATTCCATATTCTCCCAGGAGCTACCTATTTTTGCAGTTCCGCCATGTTGGCCTCAAATATGGCCGTGTTGATTTTGTGCTTGAGGGCGATAAGCACCTCCCGGTTGCCAATGGCACGCATCTCGTTAGCCACATACTCCCCGTAAGTGGCGAACTCATCGCGGGACGGCGGCAGACTGACAACCGTGGGCGAGGGTGGACTGGGAATGGCTGCACTGGCTGCAGGCTTGGGGGATGGGGATGTGTTCAGTTTGGGTAATCGCAGATTGCTCATTGTAATCCCAGGTGAGGCTGTCAGCACACTGTTGGCTGTTCCATTCGAGCTGTTCTCCAATGCGGGGGTTAGGATGTGGGGCGCTGAACCGGCGTCGTAGTACACTCGCTTGGCCGTCGGCGGATGTAGTTGGTGGTGTGCGTGCTCATCGAAGTAGCCGTCCTCATGACAAGAGGTATCGCGCCTCTGGATTTTAATAATGCGTGTGGGTACAACGTGCATTGAGTTGGTGGCACTACTCTGGGCTGGCGTTGACTGGTAGTGAAGCTCTCCACTTTCACTCGCCTGGAAGCTTACGGCCTCCATGGCATTGGCCGAGTTGTGCAAATCCATTAGAGACTGATGCTGATGCTGATGATGGTGGTTCTCCATTGGTTCCGCCTCCTCCGGCTCACCTATGCTGACGTACCGCACGTTAAGCTCCTTTCCCAGCTTGGGCTTGGACTCTGAATCGTCCATCTCATGCTCTTCGATGTCATCCACGTCTTTGGTTGTCTCCTCAATGAGTTTCTCCAACTCCTGGGCCCGGCTGCTTGCGTGACTCTTTCGCAAATACTCTTCGTTCATGTTGTTGCTGTTGCTATTGCCTCCGCTGTTGTTGCTATTGTTCACCGGAGTGCTCCTTTCGCTGTGGTTTTCCGTATTGACCTCTCCTACAGAAAATTTTCTCTCGTCGCCCTGCAGTTCAGTTTTTATACGACCTTTTGTGGATCGACAGGCGTAGGGAGAGCTAAGGAATACCAGGTTTTTGAAGCCAAACCACTTGGAGTTGTAGGGTTCCTTGCGCTTCATGCGACTGATCTCGCGGTGGTACTGCGTACGCAGCGTGTGGAACTTCTTCTCTAGCTCGTTCACCGGAATACTCCCGCCGAGAACCTGACTGACTTCGGTCAAGAGCCGCTGCTTAACGTCCTTCTTTCGGTACTCGTCGCATGTCATGTCCCACAGACCGCGACGGGAGCGGTACTCACTGATCAGCTGCAACGTCTTCTCTCGCGTCCACTCCATTTTTAGCACAGCTGCCGCTGCCGGGCAAACGATGTCACCAGGGCAGAACAATGAGACCTGTTCCCTTTGATCGAGAAACGAGAAAGAAAGCACAACAAACGCTCTTGTTAGACATTTACATGCAGGCGGGTTTTTAATAGCCTCCAAGACTTACCTCGAAGCGGATCGGCTGCACTGGCGCTAGCTGTGTTTTATTTTGGCTACTCCAAAACAGTTGCGAGCTGTCGCTGGGGTGCTATTTCTGCGGATGTGTTTGATAATATATTTGCCCAGCCGCCAGTTTCTTTTGTTGGATTGTTTGAGCTTAGTTGGTCGAAACGTTTGGCATACAGATGAAGAGTCCAGCGTATTAACAAATGCCTAGCCTCCGTATATTGCACATAAACAGCAAAAATTTCCTCCCCTCGTTAAAAAACATTGTGTATCCTAGAGCTGTGATACTATCGATGGCACTATCGATGTATTGAATTTTTGCCCTTTCTGAGCAACCATCGATAGTTGTTTGACACTATCGATGGTGCTGGGCATTTTAACCTTATTGGAAAACGAAAAATAAGAAAAACTAATTATAACTTATAAGAAAACTTATGTATGTATCGTATCAGTTTTCATTTTTAGCATTTTATACCAGAAATTTAAACAAATTAAATGTTGTATTATGAAATTACCGGTATATACTGGAATATACTGCTATATTCAGTATTGTGTAGAACATCATTTCTTTAATATCGATTAGTAGCTTTTTACATTATTTACTTATTTTTGCACATCCCTAATGACTTTTATTGGAACACAAAACAATTTACAATGAATATATTACCAAAGAAACGGTGAGTTAATATATTAATGTAGCTGTAGTTCTTCTGACTATGTGCCTTTTTTAGCTGGCATGTGCGCACCAAGGATAACATTGCCCGCGTGCGCCGAGATCAGGCAGCAGCCGCAGCTGAGGAAAAGATTCGGCAGGACAAATTGGAATTTGCTGTAAGAATTTCCAGAAAATAAGTTTATCTTCCTTTTTTTACGGACATATCTTCTGTGTAGGAAAGCGAGGCCCGCATAAACTTCCTGCGACGCCAGTCGGGACTCCCAGAAAAGGTCTCGGCCTCCCAAACTTCCGCCTCGGAAAAGCATGACGCCAAAGCTGAAGAAACCAAGAGTGTGGACCTCTTTGCGGATTATAGGAGCCATGTGAAGACTACCAACAAGGACCTTGAGAAGGAGCAGAAGGAAGAACAGGAGAAGTACGAGAAGCAGATTGGCTACCTCACCTATCTGGGACAGGACACAAATGAGGCCCTGAAAGTGCGCAGTTGGTACGAGGTGGCTCCCAAGAGGTCAGATGTGGGTAGCAGTACTAGTGCCACGGACGAGAGCCATCTGAAGCAGAAGTTGGCTCACGATCCCCTCACCTTGATCAATGCTCTCCTGCCGCCCGCGAAAAAAGATCCCAAGAGGGGTCACAAAAGAAAACGTGAAAGGACTCCCTCTCCTCAGGCAGCACCACCAACCTGCACCTCGACATCCTCCCATAAGTCCAAGAAGCATAAGAAGGAGAAGAAGCGAACTAAATCGAAGGAAAGCAAGGTTAAAAAGCACAAAAGGTCAAGTCGCGAATCGGAGGCCAATGAATCCAAACAGGCAGAGCGTTACAAACGCGAGAAGCTGGAAAGGCTGAGGAAGGAGCGCCTGCGTAGAGAGGAAGCCGAACGCCAGCGATCCGAGGCTCTTTTCGCTCCCAAAGAGGCGGTGGTGGCAGCCAGTGTAGCATCTACACCAGCTCCAACGCCTAGAATTGTCCAAAAATACAATAGCCAGTTCAATCCGGAGCTAGCTAAACAGAATATGCTTTAAAATAAAAAATATATATTTTATTTAAATTAACTAAAATGGAAAATAGTCTGAAGCTATAGGCTTTTCTATGGTTTTTAAATCTTTACAAATTTGCATTTTAAATTCGAATGATTATGACACAATACAATATAATGGGAAGAAAAAAATCGTAATTTGTCAATCTTTATTATCATAAATCTTACGATGGGCGCTATTGTTTCTTGACATTGTTTTAAAGTAGAAATCGGCGATAATTCCGTATTGAAGGTAACGGCCGATACTACAATGAATAAAAGGACCAGTGTTGCAAAGCGGCAAAGTCCAGATAATTATCGACTAAAAATCGTAATAATAAATAATAAGCACAACACCAATAGACGAAATAAATATTTCGTAGAGAGCTCCATTTAATATTTCCAACTTGCTTAGAGTTCGTTAAAAAGATGACCAACATTTGAATTTTAACGGCCGTTAAGGAGGCGCCCAGAAAAAGCGCAAATGCAGTCCAGTGCTGTGAAACATTCAGTTGGGCACATGTCGATTTCACTTCATTTTTGTTCTTCGGCGTTTGATTCTCGTTCTGCGAATTCATTTCCCTGCCGGACGAAATAATACTTGATATAAGTTGTTGTATTCTGAGACGGCCAAATGGAGGAGAATTCGGAAAACACGGAGGGACAGGGACAGCGCGGTGAGTGTCTTAATGGGTGGATCAAGCGTGAATCCTAGCAGACGAAAGTAAAAAGAAACGCGAGGCTCCAGTAAGGCAAGGCTCAAGCAACGGGATCCAAGTACATACATACATACATATATACTACGGGGCCGGCCATTGTCCCGTGTGCTTCGCTTTTTTGCTCTTTTTTGCCATATCTCTGCTTATTTGTCCTAATCTTTTCCTTAGTAACGCGAGCTCGCACTCGCCGGATGTCCCTGCTGGACACAGATAGTCGCCCGGGAACGCCGCAGCTGGACACTGCATCGGATCGGGGTAACTTTTTGTGAAATCTCTAAAGCTCTCGGAGTCAGCAGCTCCTAATGTTTATTGTCCTTTTTACTAGGCACAGCTTCGCCACGCCCCACTCGCCGTACGCGCTTGAACTCTGTCACCTTGGACGTTCGCACTCCAACTCGATCCACACGCGCCTCTCTGGCCCGCGGCGAGACCCCAGAGCCCACCACACCCTCCTCCACCGTGAAGAGGACTGCCCGCACGCCGGCCAAAACCAAATCAGTGCGACAACAGTTGACGCTCAAAGAGGAGGAGGCCGAGGAAATCGATGTAGAGAAACAAAGATCCCGCACAAATACGCCCACTGGCGAGAAGAGAGTGACACGCTCCATGTCTCAGACACCGCCAAGCGTTACCCGACCCTCGTCGCAACCTGATCTAAACACTTTCCCAGAAGATAAACCAAAACGGGAGCTGGAGAGTGTGAAGAATCCACAAGTGGTGGAAAAGGAGGTGAAGGCGCCGCCAGTGTCAACAAAAACACCCAAACCCATACCCAAGGTGTCAGTGAGGCTAGAAAAGCTAAAAATGGATGAACCAGTGAGAGATGACATATCTTTAGCCGAGGAAATGAAAGAGAAAAGAGTTTTAGCCGAGGAAATCAAAGAAAAGACAGGAGCAGCTTCTGTAAATCCAAAAGATGGCATAAATTTAGCCGAGGAAATGAAAGAGAAAAGAAGATCTTCTGTAATTCCAAAAGATGGTATAAATTTAGCCGAGGAAATGAAAGAGAAAAGAAGAGCTTCTTTAAATCCAAAAGATGGCATAAGTTTAGCCGAGGAAATCAAAGAAAAGACAAGAGCAACTCCTGTTAAACCGATAGATGTCATAGTTTTAGCCGAGGAAGTCAAAGAAAAGAGAGGATCAACTCCTGTAAAACCGTTGGTGGTTGAAGTACCAAATAATGATATTAAACAGTCTGTGCCGACTCTGGATTCTGAAAAATCCCAACCAGTACCAAGCATTAAAAATGAAAGCAAGGAGCCAGAGCCAGTAACAGTTGTGGATTCCCCTGAGCCAGCGAAGAACACTGGGGAGAAGCAACCAACAACAGCACCTATGCCGCTGCAGCTTCCTGAACAGAATGATTCCCTGGAGGAGCAAGAGTTTTTAGATGCTGAAGAATCCCTGCCAGAAGATGTATTGCAACAAGAAGAGCTAGTCTCTGAGATGGCACAGGATTCCAAAGTTGAGCAGCAGATTTTGCCGAAATCAAATATCGCTGAGCCAGAAGAAGAATTCATTTGTGAGGAGAGTCCGCCGCGCAAAGAAGCAACTATTAAAACTCCCGAAAAAGAGCTCATTGCGAGTCCTGAGAAGGAAATCAAATCTCCAGAAATCCCCATGGATGTGGATGAGGATATACAAGTCCCAGATAAAGAGAATTCGGTCATTATTTCAAGCCCCAAGCGTGATGTTGTTGATATCAACACCCGTGGTGAGCAAAAGAAAGTCGTGGGCTTCTTTAACGATACAAAGGAGACGGATGAGGAGAAGAAACGATTCCCGAAGACCCCAGGCCGCGAGAAAGTTCCTTCTTCCTTTATCTTAACCCCGAAACCATTAAAGACAGACATGGAGCAGAGACGGAATAGTTCCACGCCTTTACTCAAAGGCCAGGAGTCCAAGTTGGGCTTCGATAAGATGGAATTGCAGGCACCACCGCTTCAAATTGATGCCATCAAGCCCTACGGGGAGCTGGAAAAGGAACAAGAATTCTCGCTGGTGCAGCCAGAGAATGTATCGCCAAAGAAAGCTGTAAACGAAATCCTCGCTCTCCTCAACAGCGATGAAGAGCCGGAAGAAGTTGGGGCCGAAGATGAGGAGGAGGATGGCGATGAGTGCGAGTTCATTGCCAACGAGGCGGAGGAAGCGCCTTCTCATTACCAGTCAGGAGATTCCATGGACTCTTCGGAGCGTCGGGAGATTGAGGAGAATGAAATTCACTGCGACGGAGAATCTGTGGGAAGTCAGGACACCGAAGAAGAGTCTGATGACGATTCGAATGAATCGAATGATTCCTTTGTCGTTCCCGATGATGATGAAGAGGAAGAGGAAGAGGAAGAGGAGTTGGACCCACTATGCTACTCCACCAATGAGGAGGAGGCGGAGGAAGAGGTGGAATATTTGGAAACGAAGGATAAGAAAAAACGTCGCCGTATTTTGGTAGCCGAGTCCAGTGACGATGAGAATCAAGAAAAGGAGCAGAACAAGAGTAAAAGAGCGAAATCCAAGGACCAAAGCAACTGTTCGTCCAATGCAAGTAAACTAAGCGAAGCTGCCCAAATGATGAACGGCAGCGCTGAGAAGTTTTCCAACTCGGAAACTGAACTGGAAAACTCGCGAATCATGGCGCTCAAGGAACTAAACAAGTCGGAGAGGTTCAACAAGACAGCCACACGCCAGGACGCTAGCGTTTTGGAGCTAGAATCTACAGATCAAGAGGACGAAGAGGAGGAGGAGGCCCAGGCTAAGAAGAAAAATGAAAGTGTCTTTGAGATCATGGATTCCGATGAAGATAAGAGCCCCGATGCAGAAGGCAAAGACGAAGACGAAGAACTTGAAAGTGAGAAGCCAGAAGATAAGGAGCCAGCAGAGGAGACAGCAGAGGAGGAGCCAGCAGAGGAGGAGCCAGCAGAGGAGGAGCCAGCAGAGGAGGAGCCAGCAGAGGAGGAGCCAGCAGAGGAAGAACCAGCAGAGGAAAAGACTGTCGAAAAGTCCACCCAAAAACCCTCGAAATCTGCAGATGAGGAAGCTCTTGCTGAGTTGGCATCCAGTGATCTGCGTCACCTCGAGACTATGTTTAATCCTCTCCAGAAGTCTCGTCGCCAGTCTCTGATCATGCCCAGTCATGAATTGACAGCCAAAGAGCCCAAGCTAAAGCGTCGCAGTGATCGTGCTGTGGTTGGCAGTGACTTCTGTCCCTCACAATCCTTTGTGGAAATGATAGCCGAACAGAAGCGTATTAAAAACAAGCGCAAACGTCTCTCCAAGAGCTTTTCATGCGGTGCCGAAGATCTAGAAGAAATGGAGGGAATTCTTCATGAGCGAAAGCGCTCGAAAGTGGAATCAAAAGAGTCTTTGGAGGATGACGATGATGACCTCAATGCAGAGACGGCTCCCGTTGAACTAGATGCTGAGAAGGAGACATCTGGACCGGATTCCCTGCAGGAATCAGATTCCGAAGAAGAACCAATGCAGACTGAAACCATCACAAAAGCAACCCCTAATAAGGAGGTGAAAAATGTCGAAAAAAGATATTCTTTGAAGAAAACACCAGCAAAGGAGACTTTGCTGGATAATTCACATTCCAAGGAAGAATGCAAGCCAACATGTGAGCCTCCGAAACATAAGACGAATATTCCTAAGGTAACGGTGGTCACCGAGGAGCTTAAACCCTCCAGTGAGCCGAAGACTGCCGAATATTATTTGGAGTACTGCAATAGTGTCCTCCAAAAGGCCAATGAAGCCTTCCGCAAGAAGAAAAAAGAGGTGAGTTAAGGAATATGGACTAAAATGAATGGGTTATATGTCTAAAATTTATATATTATTATTTTTTCCCAGGACGTTGCTGCAGGAAAGAGGCAAAAGAAGCAAAAGCGACCAATTGCATCAGCGGTTGGCAAATCAGAGCAAGCCATGCCAACACTCCAGACGGGAAAACAAACTTCTAATCCGTCACTGGCCATGCCGACATTCCAGGCACCAAAACAAGTTTCTAAGCCTCCACCTCCTCAGCCTAAGAAGGATCTAAAGCGTCTGCAGGCAGCTCGCCAGGCGGTGGGGCATGCTGTTAACCTCCTGGCGCCAACCAAAATCGCCGAAAAAGAAGTGAGTTTGATCTTGATCCCTAAAAGAATATAATTAATCACCTCCTTCTCCACAGCCACGTTCCCTGGCACGTAAACTGTCCCCACAGCCTCCCCAAAAGGACAAAAAGGAAAAAGAAAAATCTATAAAGGTCCAAAAGCCGAAGCCTACAGAGACGTCGCCGCTCAAGAGTTCCGATGAGGAAAACCATGTAGTGCGAGGCAATCGTTTCCGCACGAATGCCGGCATTGTGACAGTATCCATGATCGATTCTCCGCCGAGGGCACCGATTATTGAGCTAATTAAAACCAGCTCGGGCATAATGCGTGTGGAGCCGGTTACACCCAAGCAGAAATACTTCCGCGAGTTGCCTGCTACTCCTAAAAACCACGGATTTCAAGAAAGACCATCTTCTTCCGGGAACTCCAAGAAGCGAGGCAAACAGAAGGCGCTGCAGGCAACAGCAAATTCAGCTATGCAGTCGGCGTTGCGATTCAAGGAGCAGGCCTTTGCCCGCAAGTTTTAAGCCGAATTTCAAATGGGAACCTAGTATTAAAAAGAAATTGTAGTAGCAGGCGAGAAGCTAGGATATGCATGCACTTGTTTTTTCAAAATTTTTCTGAAGATTTAAAATTTTTTTGTTTGTATTTTACGTTCTATTCTTTCTTTCTATCTTTATACTATCTTTTCCTTCACATGCCGTAATTTCACAATCAGTAATTTTTGAAGCAATTATATTTTTTCTTTTGTTTGTTTGTTTAAACTTTGTTTTTCCTTTTCTGCGTTCCATAGACCTTGCCACGATGAATTATTATATTTTTTTATATTCCAATACAATTTATTACTTAATGAATTATAAATATATATGTTTGTTAGACCATAACGTTATTTGTGATGGAGTAAATGATTAAGGAAATGATAACAGATTCAGCTCCCAATAAAAATAACTCAACTAATTTTTCCTTTAAGTTTAATTTGAATTCCAGAAAAATCACTAGGGGAGGAAGTCTTTTATTTTTGCAGCTAATCGTACAAATTATAATATTAAGGTCAATTCTGGGGAAAAACAAATTTTTTATCCATCTTATAATTTTATATAATTAAATTTGCCAAAAATTTAAAAGGAATTTAATTTAATTTTATGAACTTTTGTACAGAAAGTGAATTTAGTTAAACTAAAAAAGAAAAAAAGTTATACGAATTGAAACAACAAACATTATTGGCTTGCCATGTAATATTATTCAACTTTTTTCAACTGATTAATAAAAGTAATATATATTTTAATAAACCATTTTAATCATTTATCAATAAAAATATTCTAAAAACAATAGAATAACAAGATTCTCTAACAAGTACAACTTTAGGTTTCATAAGAAATAATTATAAATTAAAATTAAAAAATAATATATTTGTGGAAAGTTGCCGGATCTAGCAACTAAAGTGGCAACACCGGCTCGGCTTAGTATTTAACCAGAACTGGTCACACTGCCTGCACTTGTACAACTTGCAAAAAATTGTCGGCAAAATCCTTTTTTATTTATTCAGTTCCGATTTCCCAAGGTACGTAAGCTTCAAACGCGAATAAATCTGTTTTCTCCGGTCTCTTGTTGACGGATTTGTGTTTTGTTTTGCGATTGACTAACTAGCACGATTGTAGTTCTTCAGGATCCACGTTCCGTGTGATCATTCCTAGCTTGTTATCCATGCGGTATCCATTTAAGCCGCCTCAGATTTTAGTCCCATATTCTTTTGGTTAACTCCAGCTTAACTGCCACATCGTTCGGAAAAAAATTGCATCCATCATCAGTTTTTTTTGTTACGTTTGTTCCCACTCAAACTTTGTTGGCTTTTCTTTTTCCAAATTTATATAAAAGCGTAGCATTTTACATTTTCCAGTTTGGGCGACGGAGTTGTGTAAACTCTCACAAAAAATTTGGCCCCCTTTCGAAATTCCCCCAGTTATGTTTTGGCTTAAGTCCGTACAAAGGTGCCGGCAGCATCTCACCAGCAGGCTTTGCCGAATCCGTTGTAACCAAATCGATACCAGAAGAACTCTCACTTTTTCTGGGCCAAACACTCCTCGATTCTCCAAAGACGCATCCGGCGTTTATAGCTCCCTCAGACTCAAAACAGTGCCGATCCGCTACAGGTACTTGGCAGGCGTTATCTCAGTTATCTAGATAACTAAAACTAATCCCCTTCAATCATCTGTTATTGCAGTTGCAGCGATAATATTCCCAATCCCGAGCCCGTTGATATGGCTAGCAAAACCGCCCACTTCGTCCTGCCCAACACGCAGCCCATCGCCGATTTGGACTGCAAGAATGCTTTCGAGAACCTGACCGAAAAGGAGAAGCTCTATGCCCACTACTTCAGCAAGGCTTCCTGGGATGGAGGCCTCATCGCCCTCATTCAGTCCAGTCCTGAGGCGCCGCTTATATTCTCCCTGCTGCATCGTATTTTCGTGGCAGAGAAGCCCGCTGAGCTGAAGGTCAAGGCTCTGGAAGCAGGAGTCAGCGCTGATGAGTTTACGGGCTTCCTGGTCTATGCCTGCGGTGTGTTCGCCAACGCGGGCAACTACAAGGGAATGGGCGATAGCAAAATCGTTCCCAACCTGCCCGAGGCAAAGTTCGAAACCATTGTGCGCTCCTCCGCTGCCTTTGCTGGTGAGCCACGAGTTGGCAAAATCTTCGAGAAGGTCAAGGATTTGGTATATGCATTGGAGTCACGAAACGAGATTCTGGGATTTGCTCCCGATGGCATAACCACCTACTGGTCGGACAATTGCACCAAGGAGGATTCTGCAATTGTCAACAAGTGGCTAACCTCGAAGCGCATCGAACCCTACATGTGCCGCACGTTTAAGGTGATGGAAAATGGTCAAACCATTTATGATGTCAAGCTGGGTTCGGTGGCGGAGACCCCGCAGGACGGGATTACACTGCCGCTGGAGGAGTTCAATGGCAACAAATTCCGAGTTACGCGTGGCGACTATCGGAAACTCCTGCAACGCGTCAACCAGCATCTATTGGAGGCCCAGAAGTACGCGGCCAACGAGAACGAGTCCAAAATGATTGAGCACTACGTCAAATCCTTTGAACAGGGCTCGCTGGCGGAGCACAAGAACGGATCGCGCTGGTGGATCAAGGACAAGGGACCCGTTATTGAGACATACATTGGCTTTATCGAAACCTACAGGGATCCGGCTGGAGGTCGCGCCGAATTCGAGGGATTTGTGGCCATGGTGAACAAAGAGAGCTCCGCAAAGTTCTCTGAACTTGTAAATCGAGCTGAGAAGCTTGTAGAATATCTGCCCTGGACAAAGCCGTACGAGAAGGACTCCTACCTGAAGCCGGACTTCACATCCCTCGATGTGCTCACCTTTGCAGGCAGCGGAGTGCCTGCCGGCATCAATATTCCAAACTGTAAGATAAATCTTACCGCCTTTAACTTTGTAATTAATATATTTTTAATGCAGATGACGAAATCCGTCAGGACGAGGGTTTTAAGAACGTCTCGTTGGGCAATGTGCTGGCCAACATCAATCGCAAAGATCCCATTCCTTTCTTGAGCGAAGAGGACCAGACTTTGATGAAGGAGTACAAGGTTAAGGCTTTTGAGGTTCAAGTGGGTCTCCATGAACTTCTGGGTCACGGCAGTGGCAAGCTGTTCCGGATCGACGAGAAGGGAGTCTACAACTTTGACAAAGAGAACACCAAGAACTTGATCACTGGCGAAACCATCTCGACGTGGTACCTGCCGGGAGAGACATATGACACAAAGTTCGGGGCGATCGGATCTTCCTATGAAGAGTGTCGTGCTGAAGCTGTGGGTCTATATCTCTCCCTGCAGCGTGACATTCTCGAGATCTTTGGTTTCAAGGACAAGGCGGAGCAGGATAACATAATTTATGTTAACTGGCTAAGCCTTATTTGGAACGGCATGGGCGTGGCCCTGGAAATGTTCAACCCGAAATCAAAGCTGTGGCTACAAGCCCATTCTCGTGCCCGGTTTGTCATCATGAAAGTGCTCCTGGAGGCTGGAGACGGTCTGGTGAAAGTTGAAGAAACCGAAGGCGGAAAGAATCTTCTGTTGACTGTGGATCGCAGCAAGATCGAAACTGTGGGAAAGAAGGCTCTAGGGGACTTCCTCACCAAACTTCAGGTTTATAAGTCAACGGCGGACATTAAGGCGGCGAGCAAGATGTACGAGCATTACTCCGAGGTTAACGAAAGCGGGTCGCATCCGTGGGCCAAGTGGCGGGATATTTGCCTGGCTCACAAGAAGCCGCGCATAATCCTTGTGCAGGCCAACACGGAGGTGGGCAAGGACAAGAAGGTGCAGCTGAAGACCTACGAGCCAACGCACGAGGGCTACATTCAGTCCTGGGTGGAGCGTTACCCCACCACGGACATCGATGACCTGCTGGAGTCCATTGTGGAAAAGGACAAGAAGTACTTCCCAACCGCCTTCGAAAACTAAAACTTAATTAATTATGCATTTAACGATTTCTTATAGTCTTAAGCTATGATTTTGAAGAAATTATTAAATTGTCATTTAATGACAAAGTATTTTCCATTAAAACTCTTTGTTGCTTAGTTTTCGTAATGTTTTGGCCATTCACAGGGATGCGCTGACAAGGATCTACCTGAGTAACCAATAACCTAGCAACACAGGTAGTAGTCATTGAGTTTTGGGTAATTCTACCCCATTTCTGACACTGTTTTTAAATATATTCTTTAATTTATTCTTCGCCATGGCAACTGTTAAAGGTCGCGGTGAATTCGAAGTCGGAAAAACGAAATTCAAGCTGCCACATTCTCTGCGCTTAGAGCGCAACATGCACACTGGCAAAGTGTTCCAGGAGATGCACCACGAACTGGACAATATCAACAGTCTGAAACTCTCCAAGGAGATGACACGTGATGCCTTTGAGAGGACTGCCATGACACAAGAGTTGCAGCAATTGAAGCATGCGGAATTCGTGGAGAAGAAGCGCCGCCAGCAGCTGCGGCAGGATTGCGAGGAACTTCGCAATTTGGCAGAGCAACTCCGCCTGGCTGCCATTTCCAAGCAGATAGCCGACGACCTGGTGGAAAGGGAGCGCAACCGCCAGCTAGCTGTGCAGGAAAAGGCACAGGAAGTGTCCGAAGGGGCCTGCTCGTTGGAGGCGAAGCTACGCGAAGAAGAAGTAGTTCGCAAGGAGCAGCAGCGTTGCCTGCGCGAAACCCTCGTCCGCCAAATGGAGGAGAACCGTTTGCGTCGCCAGAGGCAGCATGCCGAGGGTATGAACGACC
Source organism: Drosophila truncata (assembly GCA_008042515.1). Lineage (NCBI taxonomy): Eukaryota > Metazoa > Arthropoda > Insecta > Diptera > Drosophilidae > Drosophila > Drosophila truncata. The sequence continues at coordinate 59,271 of VNJQ01000158.1, forward strand.
GGGAACAAAGCCAAGCCAAGCAGAAGCAGATTCAGGAGGAGGATCGTGCTATTCAGCTTGAAATGGAACAGAGAAAGTTGCAGAAACGCCATGAAATGTTGCAGTCCATCGAGGAGAATAAGCAGAAAAGAGAGTGTGAAAGGGCTCAGAATCTGGAGGAGCTGGGAAAACTTCTCCAGAATCAGTCGCAGATCGAAGACAGAAAGTTGCAGCTGGAGGAAGAACGCCTTCAGGTACTGCAAAAGAGGCAGGAAATCAGCATACACCTGGGCGAGCAGATGCTCCAGATCGAGGTAATATCCTAAAGTTTCCTCCTTTACATCCGGACGCCTGACGCTCTTTTTTCATTGCAGAACCAGAAGCGCCATCGGGACAATCTCTTGCAGGATCTGCTGGAAGCGGAGTACTTGGCCAAGAGTGACGAGCGCTTCCGCCAGCAGATGCAACAGGAGCAGATGTCGCGGCGCCGCACCAAGCTGGAGATGGATCGCTATCGTTTGGAACTGGAGCACCGCAAGATGGAGGAGATGCAGCTGAAGCGCACTGAGATCGAGACTCGTCAACAGGAGGTGTTAGGCACCCACTTGGAGGCCGAGGAACAGCTCGAGAAGTATCGCAGGCGTAGGGCGCACGGGGCCACCCTGCTGGCCATGATGGAGGATAATCAGCGCAAGCGTGCGGAGGCCACCGTCGAAACCGTTCAGTACTTCGACATTAAGGCCAAGTCCGATGCCGAGTTGGATGAGCGGATTAAGCGAGAGCGTTTGCTCATGTTGAGCCAGGTGCCGGCCTCTGTTCTGCGATATCTGCCGAAGCATGTGCTGACCTCTACGGATCGTGAGCACTTCTTGGGCTCGCGGGAGGATGAGCAGGCGATGGGAGGCGGTGATATGTAGTCAAAATAAATCATTTCAAATCTTTAACCACCCGCCACCCCCCACTCTATCGGTGTACGTGACGTGTATCACCGCCATTCGGGCGGTGTTGCCAGACTGTAAAGAGGGGAAGATGAAAATAAAATTAAAGCAAATGTTTAGAACAATAAAAAAGTTATTAATCAGTATAATAATTATTAATTATTTATTATTTAATTAATTAAGTTCACTTTTTCTTGACAGACGCTTCCCTGCAATCTGGCAGCCCTGGATGGCTGGGGCAACGCGCCCGCATGGCAACTCCGTTGGCAGTGCCTCAGTTTTTTTCAGTTTCATTAATAAAGTGGGAGTGATCTGTTTTCAAAAATCAAAACAAACACGGAAATCGTTGCACAAATAACAGTGTTTCTGGCAAAATGCCCGGGCAAGTGATAATTGTGTTCTGCAGTGCATAGAACGGAGCGTGAGCTACCAGAAAAACGCTTAATTCGAAGGAAATTAAGACGCGGAAATAGCAGAAGTGACAGCGAACTTTGTTCGCACACACACACAAACACAGACAAACAAAAACGTAAATCAAAGGAAAAACAAAGAAAATGTCTGCTCAGCGATTGAATGCGGCAGAGCGGGATTTGGAGAAATTCATTAAGTTTCTGGTCCTGAAGTCTACCCAGGTTGTGGTGCAGTCTCGGCTGGGGGAGAAGATGCAGACGCAGTGCAATCCGCTGGCGGGCAGCGACTGGTTCAACATCGCCGTCCAGGATCATCCGGAGGTGTTGGACGAGACCAAGCGGGCGCTGGGTCTCAAGACGGGCGAAAGTATCTTGCAACGGCTGCCGCTTTGCGTGGAGATCTCGCTGAGGACTTCCGACGGCGACCAGATGGTGCTGGAGGTGTGGTCTTTGGACCTACTGCAATCCGCCTCAAATGGCGCCACTCCGGCCACAGGCGAACACAAGGCTGATTCCGCCACAGCAAACAATGAGGGACAGACACTGAAGGCGGCCCATGCCATCTACACTCGAATGGGCATCATGCTCAAGTCCCTAATCTCGCTCACCCGCACCACGCCCGCCTACAAGCTGTCACGCCGCCAGTGCCCCGACTCCTATGGCATCTTCTATCGCATATACGTGGACAGGCCCCAGGTCCACACCCTGGGCGAGGGCCACAAGCACGTGAAGATCGGGCAACTCAACACAATTGTGGGCTCGCTGGTCATGTCCGTAGCCTATCGGACCAAGCTCACCATCTCGCCGACAGCCGCCCAGGCAGAGAGCAACACCATCATGCTAAAGTCGGATCACTTCCGACCTGCCACCGACGCCAGCTCGGCTGGCTTCCAGCAGCAGCAACACCAGCAGCAGCAGCAAATGGCAAATGGAACTGCCGTGGCCAAGAAGTTGGCCTTAAATCCCGCCATTGGCTCTGGAAGTGATCGTCGCTGCATCGACATCGAGAAGCCACTGCGTCCGGGTGCCTTTACGGATATGGGAAAGCTAAAACAATACACGGAAGATGATTTTGTTCTACCAGAAACGCCGCCTTTTGAGTGGCTTCTGCGAGGACGCGGCTCTGTGGAATCTCTTAACCGCTTGGACAACAGCAATAACAACAACAACAACAACAATCATCAAGTCAATAACTTTAACCAGAGCGGCAGCAATCTCACCAATAACAACTCCACGGGATTTAAGAGCTTTGAAAAGAATGCGGGGAACTCTGTGTCGCCCATTAAGAGTCTATTGATTCCCGCCAGCGCCTCCTCCGCCTATCGCCATCACTCTGAACCGGCGCTACAACCTCCTCCTGATGATGATAACCTGCTCAAGGAGCTGAACTTTCCCTTCGCCTCGCCCACGTCGCATGTGAATGATTTGGCAAAGTTCTACAGGGAATGCTATCATGCGCCACCATTGCGGGGTCTCAACGAACTGCAGGCGGAGATCTCGTCCCTGGCTTCTACACCACCAGCATCATCCAGTGCATCAGTGCCAGCGTGTGGAATCACAGCAGCAGCAGCAGCCACAGCGGTAGCCACCAGTGCCACGGATGCCAGCGCCATGGATGATCTGTCACGGCAGCTGGAACAGTTTGAGACGTCGCTGGAGGACTATGATAAGCTAGTATCGCAATTTGGACTCACGGGCTCTTCGTCTACGGGCAGCCGCAGCAGCGGTGGCCTTCAAATGAGCAACTGAGTTGACATTTACCATTTAGACTTGCCCTAAGTTATTTATAATGGGGGAGGGTCATGTTGGGGGTGAGTTTAAGGGAGGTCACAGTTAAAATTCTTAAAAAATGCTACCCAGAACGACCAATCCCCTCTATAATATATGATTGCCATTGAGTTTAGCTGATAGGCTGCTATATTACGTTAAATACGCCATGTAAATAACCTTATATACGCCCCAACAGGAGGCTCTTAGTTCCCCCTAAGTTGTACATAGAAGAGTAGTAAGTTGGTTGTACTCTTAGCTTGTTTGTTTTCTTTGTTCAAGTGCCTTTCGCCTTGCTTGTAAGTGAACAGTGAAAATGTGTACATATTATATAGATAATATGAACTAATCAAATGCTATAAAGTTTATTTCTATTCGAAAACGAGTTAAATCAAGAAGCAAACCCAATTGTAAGACTTGAACAGTAACCTAAGTGGGTTTATTTAGTTGTATTCATATTTCGCTGTTACCTATATTTATTTGTTTTGAGAAATTGCAAAAATAATGCCAACATAATCGGAGTATACATATTAACACTACGCAGGTAAACGAAAAAAAACTAAGAGTAAGAGAATTTATACAATATAAACATGAATAAAAGCAATCGTTAATCAAGACACTAATCAAAACACTGTTCTTTCTCTAAAAACTTTGCCAGAAATCTCTGCTTATGGTGTATCTTATCCACATATCTAGACCTTTCCGGATCATATCTTCACCTGAGGTCATGTGACGGACTTACGACGTAACAATTTAATCAAACAAACAAACACTCCCCCCTAAAGGGTTTTTCCACCGCCCCAAACCGGTTATCACGGTTTTTATTTTGCATATTTACTTGCTTTATCGAAAGCTGCTTGGAATTCTATCGCTCTCTCGGGGAGTGCTGCACCTGACACTGTTGTCTGTTATCAATTAGCATGCGATTAGGTGAGTTCGATCTCCCCGCAGCTGACGGCTCTCCCAGTGCTCTGAATATAGTATCTTTTTGAGCCTAATCGCTAGTACGAGAGATTGCAGGTTTTTTTCGCATTTCTATAGCGAATCAACGTCACTATTGGCAACGGCAACGACACCGCAGAGGCTAAATAGTTTTATTTTTAACTAAGCACACATATACATATACTGTTTAGTTGTTGTTTTTCTCCCAAGTCTGTGGCCGATCTGGCCTTTTCTTTTGAGCGCTAAATGACATTGTCTCATAGTGCAAAAAAATTTATGGACGACGACAGCTGCTCAAGCTTTGCGTTGCCTTCACCTGAGGGGGTGGGATGTGAAGTTCTCTAAATATTAAGTTAGTTTTCTTTTATTTTAAATGTTATCTTTTAAGAAAAGGTTTCATTTAAGGGAACCTAATAGAAAACTATTTTGTTTGAACGGCAATGAACTTTTAATTTCTCCCAAAGATAAAACTTAACGATCGCACCGTGGCGACAACAGGTCGCCGCCAGGTTGCATGTGTGAGGGATTTATCTATATATATGCGACGAATATATAGTATTCACTGATTTTGTTTTTGCTTTCAGTTTTAATTGTCCAACGTTTCGCCGGCTGTCTGCCTTTGTTTGCATTCGCTGTTGCTAAGCGCTGCCAACAATTGAATGTATTTATTTATGTATTTAGTTGCATTCTGCATACGAAATGGCTTTTCACTTGGCTCGGTCGTTGCCAACGCTCCAAATTCACTGCCCACGGGAACCGGTGCCAGGTTTTATCTCTTTTCCTACGCCCACGCACCTCAGATTAAATTATTTCCACAGTCCAGCTTCCCCAGATAATATTATCTGGATTTTTAAAGTTGAAGCTGCATTTAGTAGTTTATGCTGGATTTTATGTCCTGTAAAATAGGTATAAGGGCATAGGTGATATATTTTCAATTCTCTTTACGAGACATCACTGTAAATCTGAAAGGCAACGGAATTTTTAAATTGTATTCACGTGCCGAGGTGAACTGTCGGTTGTTTCAGACAAAGTAAAGTGGATTTCGGTTTCGACATTGTTTGATAAGCAACAAATAACGATAAACAACAAACAGAAGGCGATAAGGCCAGGCCCAACAAATGCAGTGCGGACGCGGTCAGCGCTATAATTGTGTTTTTATGCAATTTGGCCGCATATTTGGAATTGCTATGCCAAGCTCGACGCCCAGAAAGCTAACATAACGATGAATGAACGCAGCTTTTCTAGTGCCTCCATTTCCGAGCTTTTTGTGCAGCTGCAACGGATGGATAGAAACCTGCAGTGGTGTACCCATGAAGGGGGCTAAAGGGGGCCAAGATCCAGAAAATTCCGAGCATCAAAAATTGATAACTAAACGCAGAGTTTTTATAGGTAAAAAATTAGTTTTTATAGTTTTATTTCATGAAAACCCCGTGCCACCCCTGTTTTTCCCCAGTACAAGTTGTCCATCTGGTTTGCCGGCTTTGAAACACAGCTGCAACAATAAATAGCATAGTTGAAGTTATTTTTAGACACCCACTGCATCTGCGTCTGCATCCGTTGGGGTTTCCACTCTCTTTACATGAACATGATCTACACATACATTGTATTACTCATACGCACGGTTCACATTCAGGTTGCTGCTGCCTTGGCGAATTTTTTGGTAAACAAGAGCATAAGAAACATGCGTAATAAAAATAAACTTACAGCGCCTGTTGCTACGTGACGAAAGTCTTGTTCCACTCCCGTGGAAAAGGGAGGCCCAGACGGTAGTCCCCCCTCCCCTTTGGAGGCGGCTACGTGACAGTGTGCGTGTGACAGTATTGTCAGAAATGTTATGTTAACAGAAATGTTATTTTGACCTTATAAACAGTATAAGTTCTTGACCGCTGACAATATATGAAATTTATATTTTATTTTTAAATGTTATTAAATGTTTATGCAGTCATAAGAATGATAAACAAAGAGCGCTGATCGATGCCTGACAAGTTGTTTTAACGGCCAGCCATAAAGACTGCAGCTGGAACTTGTATTTCTATCTCTTTTCCGGAAGTCACGCTTTTACACAAGGCGGAAGTTTGTCGCAAACAAAATGCACTCCGAATGGGAATCCAGAGAATTAAAACTTTTACATATGTATACATATATGTACGTATTTACCTAGGTAGCAGTACTTGTTTATAAACAAATAGTACATCAAATTAATGTGCTGATAAGACAACGTTACGAAACGTTTTTCAACAAGAACAGCGCTGACAAGCACTGATAAGGGGCGAAGACAGAGGAAAATTGCTAAAAAGTGCGATAAGCTCTATGTGGCGCCATAAATGGTACAACTTATCGTTAAATTTATTTTGGGAGCTTGGTTCTGATTAAACTGCATAATAAACAAATGAATAATAATACTACACTATTTGTATGAGACATTACATTAAAACGATCAGATCCGGACCAATCCCAGATCTTGTGACGGGCATCGTCGCTGCAAGTGACAAAATGCAATCATGACTTAAGCCAGGCCACGCAGATACTTTATTGTTTGCTAGACAAGGGCCCCCAGGGCCTCTTCTGGCTCCTGTTTCCTGTTTCCGCCGCTTGGCGGGAAAAATAAAATCAAAGAAATAGTGTTGCCAGTTACTAGTTTTTTTTAAATTATGGTCCCACTTTCAGTATTTTTCTGTAAAGCAAACACGGCCTCTTTCAGTTTTACCAGTGATGAGTTCACAGATAAGCTAAATTTTGTCCAAAAGTAAACTAAAACGGCTATATATAAAAATAAATGGAAAAAAATATGCTACGCCCGAAAATTATTATTATTATTAATTTTTAAAATAATATAAAAAACAATTACGCCGGATTTTTGTTAAAAACACCACAATTTAAAAATTAAAAAACGCTAGATCTGGTGAGAAACTATCTATCTTCATATTTACAAATATGCTTTAACTAGCTTGTAATAAGCTAAGCTGGCAACACTGCTGCAGTCTTCTTCTTCTTCCACGGAAGTTTTTTTATCTTCTTAATCAACGTTAACAATTTATTTGTTAAAAGGTACTAATAGTTAAAAAATCTTTAATTCAAACTAATCCGGACTATTGGAAATATGGTGACTGTTGATAGCCTGGATATATTAATAAGGCTGCTGTCTCAACTTCCATAGAAGCTGTTAATTAAATAAAGTGAAATTAATTGGAAGAGTGCTGTGGCTTTAATTAAAAGTGTTTTAGTAAACCAAGTGTGTTTGGCATAGAACTGGCTGTTATAAATTACCAAAAATATCAATTTGTAGGCGGTGAAATGCTTTTAGTTGTTCGATTTGGCTACGTTTACGTTGTTGTTTTTGTGGTTTCCCTTGTTGTTGTTGTTTCTTCTGCTGTGTTAGTGATGCTAGAGTTCTAGAGGAAATCAAATCTATAAAAGAATGATTTTAATTTATTCTTAATTAATTAATTAGGGGTTCCAATGCTTTTGTTTTTGATACGAAAATATATTTAAAACCTGCAGGAATGCCATTCATTTGCCAAAATTAACCGGATCTGGCCACAAAAGCGTCGACTCGACAGCACTGCCAGCCAGAAGCAACAGATTGATCATCAAGTTTCTTCTGTTTTTGCAGTGATCTGGAAATCGTTGTTGTGCCCAAAAGCGTTCCAAACTCACAACAGGTGCCACAGGTGCAAGTGAAAGCCAGTTGTTGCAAGCGAAGAAAACCCACAGAATGCCGCCCGTGCAGTAAGCAGACTCTTGTTCCGCCCCACATTTCAAAACGTCCTTGGGCCCGCAGCGCCCACCATCTATTGCATCATTAGCTAGCCTCGTCCCATCTCTCATATGGAACAAATTAATAACGCTTTTGGGCCTACAAAACATTCAAATCAATCGTGCTTTCACCCAATTTAATCTACTAAAAACCCGGGCGGGTTGGGTCGCTTGAATCCATTCAAATGCTGCACTTTTCCTGCCAGATGTTTACTTCAGCGATGACGTCACGGCCACATTCAAATTTATTTTTAAACGCCGCCATGTGTGCGTGTGTCTGTGTGTTGTTTACTATTTGTTGCTGTCTGTGTGCGTGCTGAATTGGATGAGTGGGCCGCCTTGTGTTGGCGGCAAATCCAAAAATCGAAAATCCAACACAATTTAAATTGATTAAAGGCGGTGAAAAGATGTAGAAATCATCTTTGGCAATAGTTTAAAGTGATCAAAGAATTATATTATCTTTTATCCACTCAGAACTTTTTGCTTTATCCATTTAAAGATTTAATTTCACTAATTTCTTTACTTATTCGCCTAGTTTCACCTCCTTTCCATAATTAATAAGGCTTACCTGCCCCAAAAAGTAGTTCATACGTCTTGCTTGGCGCTCGCTTGCTCTTCAACTGCATAAAAGCTACTTACTCATTTAAGGAACGTCAAAAAGAAGCTTTCCAATGTGTGCATTCGGCGGAAATATGATTCAGCCAGCGTCAACAGAGCCGGCAATGCGATAAGTCTTCTCATTCTCATTGTTCTGACCAGTTCCTCGCTTTACGCCCTGCCCTAAAGTTGCCATTTATCGCTCTCCGAACCTTAAAACCATAACTCGAAACCATGATGTACTCCAAGGCTGAAGTGTAAAGGCCTTCCACTCTCCTAAACTAATTCTAAACTCATGTTAATCTTTTTCCTTACTTTCCAGAGTCCAGGCAGTCAACATGTCGCTGGGTGCAATGCATTGCACGCGGTGCGCCGATGGATTCGAGCCCACCGAGAAGATAGTCAACTCCAATGGCGAACTCTGGCACACTCAGTGCTTTGTGTAAGATCAGAAGTAATTCCCTCCCTCGAAACTTCTTTATAATAAAACCATTTTCATTTTTCAGTTGTGCCCAATGCTTCCGGCCCTTCCAGGATGGCATCTTTTACGAGTTCGAGGGCCGCAAGTACTGCGAACGCGACTTCCATGTCCTCTTTGCCCCCTGCTGCAACAAGTGTGGCGAGTTTGTAATCGGGCGAGTCATTAAGGCTATGTCTGCAAGCTGGCATCCACAGTGCTTCCGCTGCCAGCTGTGTGCCAAGGAGCTGGCCGATTGTGGGTTCATAAAGAACCAGAATCGCGCCCTGTGCCACGAGTGCAATGCCAAGGTGAAGGCAGAGATTACCGGCCGCTATGTATGCCAAAAATGCCAGTAAGTCCTTGATGTCTTGATGGTTGCCCGAGACGATTATGTTATTGATTGTTATTTGTTTCTTTTAGCGGCCTTATCGATGAGGAACCCCTTCGATTCAGGGGTGAAGTCTACCATGGCTATCATTTCAGTTGCACGGCTTGCGGCACTGAGCTGGACTCCACAGCCCGGGAGGTAAAGAGTCGTCCCGGCTTGGCTGCTAACGATATGGTGGGTATTATTAAAGAAAACATTTTTTGCCTCACTCATTTAGTAATTTCTTAAACAGAACGAACTTTATTGCCTGCGTTGCCACGACAAAATGGGCATTCCCATTTGTGGCGCCTGCCGTCGTCCCATTGAAGAGCGTGTGGTAACGGCGCTGGGCAAGCACTGGCATGTGGAGCACTTTGTATGTGCCAAATGCGAGAAGCCCTTTTTGGGCCATCGGCACTATGAAAAGCGCGGCTTGGCCTACTGCGAGACCCACTACCATCAGCTGTTTGGCAATCTTTGCTTCGTCTGCAACCAGGTCATTGGTGGCGACGGTGAGTATTATGCGTATTATCCGTGTGTCCCTCACAAAAGACTTATTCCATGCTTTAAAACAGTTTTCACGGCTCTGAACAAGGCCTGGTGTGTGCACCACTTTGCCTGTTCTGTCTGCGACACGAAGATGACACAAAAGTCCAAGTTCTACGAGTACGATGAGAAGCCGGTGTGCAAGAAGTGCTATGAGCGTTTCCCCAACGAGCTGCGACGCCGCCTGCGCACTGCCCACGAGATGACCATGAAGAAAAACCCATAAGCATCTCAATCAAGTCTACCACTAAACAAAAGTGCCTTTGCTTATCAATTTTAACATTCGAAAACTAAAACCCAACTTTGTGCATGTTGTAACTTCTTGTTGTGCGTAACTTCTAATTTAAAAGTCAAGAATCGATGGCAGCTGAGAGCTAGAAAACGATTTTAATTGTGTATTAACAGCCCTTAACGTTGTTATTTAATTGAATTTTATTTATACGTATATAAATGTTTAAAAAAATCGAATGTTTGTTGGTGTTTCACCATTTGGAATTGGTTTTTAAATCAAGATGATTAGCTGATTACAAGCTCATCAACTTTTCGATCAGCGATCGGCTTTTTATAATAGCAATATCGCTCTGAATGCTCAAATACATAGCGCCATCAACGTGAAGCAGTTGATGCACCTTGACGGTCTCCGATAAGTAGGCAACCTGTGCCGGACTCGGTTTATGAGGAAAGCCTGTAAATGGTATTATTTACATTTGCATTTAATTCAGAAAATAACAACAAACCCTCGATCATGCAAATGTTAGTGGAGCACGGAGTGGTAAAGTCCAAAGGATACCGACGGATATCCTGCTCGGTTACATCCGCCGCATTGGTGTAGTCCAAGTACATCACTCGATACTCAGTTTGCTTCGGTGTAACCTTCACTTTTTCCACACGTCCACGATACCAGGAGCCCTCAAACCGGGCCAGCACGTATTCCTTGATGCTATTGGGTAAGATATTGTTATAAATTGATTCATTTAATTAATTAAGTTGCTTTTACGCTGGCTTGTACGGTTCTGGGTCGGTGATCTCCGCCAGGCGCGAGTGCAGAGTGGAAAATTCAGAGGCAAAGGAACAATCGAAGGCCCCAAAAATACCCCTGTCTATTTTCGAGACATCCACAACGTATACGTCGATACCTTCTTTTCCGGAAATGCTAAATCGGCGCATTTTAAATGGCTGAAAGGAATATGAGTCTTCGGATTAGTGATGCTTTACAATTAAGGAAATATAAGTCAATGGTTACCGGTACAAGCAGAGGGCCAACAATCCCGTTTTCTTGAGGTTTCGGCTGGGAGTGAGACGTCTTTACCTCCAGTTTCTCCTTAAGTTTTACCGGTAGCGGTGCTTCCCCATTTATAGAATCTGAACCTGCCAAAATGGGCTTTGAGGCCATACAACGGGTTAAAAAATCCCTGACTGTTTCATCTTTTGTTTTGGATAGAGGTGCAGGAGCAGGGACACTCTTATCCTTGCCCAATAAGGTATTACTCGCATTCAAGTTCTGTATTTCCGATGTTGTCTTTGCACTTTCAGTGCTTCCTCCGGATTCTTTGGCACATTCATCATTCTTTGGATTAAAACCAGACGTGGCTATATCTTTGGTTTCGTTTAATTTCTTCTCCATCTCAATCTTGGCGCTATCTTGGAGAGGAGTAATACTTCCTTTTTCTGCTTCAAGTCTCTTTTCTATTTCTTTCGGAGCGTTATTTTTATTATTGTTGTCCGGCGTAGTTTCTTGGCTTGGATTTGGTTTATTCAATGCCAGTCCAGCGTTAGGGTTTTGTGCCTTTGCTGGCATTTCCTTGACTTGGTTTTTGTTGGCTGCGTAGGGACTCTCGAACACCTTCTTATTCATGCAAAACTCACAGATCTGGGTATTGAGGGACTTTTTAGTTTTCGGATCCAGTAGCTCAACGTTTATCGCGCCAGGGGCTTTTGTATACACCACCAAAAACTTCTCACCCTCGAATCGGGTGAGGAACTCGATGACATCTTCGGTAATGGAATAGTTGGGAACGTTCTTCAGCTGTACCTGGACACTGAAGGATGGCAGTGAAAGAAGCTCTTCGTTGATTTCGCGCATTTCTGAAAGATTTCGAGACTTGACGATACCCAGATCCAAGAGCAGGAGTCGCGCGGTGTGGTTGCTCGTTGGGGTCATTACCGAAGCTCGCTGGAACATGCCGTTGTAATAGGCCAGACAGTAGCCATGGGTGCGTGCCTTCACCATTTTGGGCATTTCATTTCCCATCAAATTGACCTGCACAGCAGAGTTGAAATTAAATTGTTGAATTTGCAATATAAGCATTTTTACAAACCTTCTCGCACATTTTAGCAAATGCCTTGTCAGCAATTTCGGAGGCGTCACGTATGTGGCAGCGGTTCGGGGAACGGAATCCTGAGATGTATACGAGGCTATTGCTCGGAGGCACGATCGCTTTTGGTGGCGTAACATTTTTGTTCTTCGCCTTGAAAGTATTGTTATTCGAGACGATGCTGTTGGTATTCGAAACGTTGCTGTGGCTGGCCTGCGGGATAGGGGCGCTAGTAACCGGAACACTTTTAGAGCTGCAGGCCCCACCACATTCCAGTTCCGGGATAATGCGTGGCAGGGGCGATGGCCGACCACTCTCAACTACAACCTTATCCGGCTTGTCCACAAAACATGCGCCCTCCACTGACAGTTCTTCGGTGCTCTCGCTCTTGTGAACCGAAAACAATTTCGGATAAACCAAAGCCGGCAGCGGGAAGCAAATGTAACGGTGGCGCTGCCAATCCTGAAGCTGACATTCCTTAGAGCAGTAAAAGTCACCGCAACGCTGACAGGCTCTTTCCGCTACGACTGCGCACAAGACACAGTGTCCTTTTTCCGCAGGATGCTGAAACAACTGGATTTTAGCACCTACATTTTCTATTAACCCTTTTAAAACCTCTTACCTTGGCACCGGCTACCGGCAATGACTTTTTGGGCACCATCTTTTAGATCGTTAAAATATTAGGCACTTTTTTAAGGTAAGCTTTTTTTAAGGACTTTTTATACAGATTTCGTTTCGTCGATTTCCTCTGTCTAAAACGGCAGTGTTGCCAAATGAAATTTTGGGTTTCCCCCTAAAAAATCTAAAAAAGCTGCAATTTGTCCCTAAAAAATCATAAAAAATAGCTGTCCCTCTAAAATTTAAAATATAATTTTTGATATAAGTAATTTGTGATTTTGTGCACTTATTTTTATTGATATTTATTCCCCCTGCTTAAAAATTTCTTTATCTGTTTCTAGTTATGTAACAAAAATTTGTAATAGTTTGTAAATTTAAAATTTTGCATATACCAACTCGCGCAAAATACTAAACCTCTGAATAAAATCTAGTCGATAGGCTGCCGTCTCCATTCGATAAGATGAATGACCGTTACAACTTGAAGCTGTTCGTGAAGCTATGGTTGCCCCTTCGGAGGAAGAATCTCTCCCAGATTTCTAGTTCATTTGCTCGCCTGTGCAATTATTTTCGTTAACTCATTTTTCTTCGTTTCCCAACCATTGTTGACCCCGCGCAGTTAATCATAGGCACCGATAATTAGATAGTGGATGTCTCTATCCGTTCTGAGCTTTTCTGACATTAATTTATAGCGTGCATTATATTTGGACAGTTTAATTGGGTATCGACATTTATTAAGTTGCTGCGGCTGGTTTTTAGTAATAATGCCCGTAATTTGTTGACCCATCCGAATTTGATCACTCAAGGCTTTCAACACTCTTCTTCCCTACTTCGGCTTCAGTTTTTCTCTTTTGCCAGCCTTCATATTTGCATGCTCCAAGCTACATCAGCGGTGAACATTAATTAGGATGGTTCATTAGACACATGTCCATCAAAAGTGGCCCAGGTCCAGGGCGGAAACTGAAACCGAGACGGAGACCAAGGCTCGACGCCTGCGCCGCCGGCTAGGGAATATATTCCGAAGCGAGCTTGCCCCTTGTGTTGCCTGTTTTATTGTAATTAAGCCAGGCGCTCACTATTTAAATTGCTGCTGGGTGTAGGGATGGAATGGAGGAGCCGGGATTCGGGCGATCTGTGCACTCTACAAAATACTGTTTTAGTAAATAAATTCAATTTTATAGTAAATACATTGTTTTCTAGTAATAAAATTTAATTTTCTTGTAATTAAATAAGGTGGCTTCGAAAAAAAAAACAATAAAAATAATAAAGGTAATCAAGAGAAGGTCCAGAGGTATGTTAAAATATTTATACAACTTTTCGTTACACTATTTTAGACGTATATCCAGTTTAACTCAGAATCTTAGCCAGTTCCTTTAGATTTAAAATTAAAGTCCTGTTTTTAAGCATCTAAAATTAAGCTTTATTATCCTAAATAGTAGCAAAAGTTCTGAGAAAATATCGGCTTAGAATTAAATATAAACCTTCAGACTTCACAGGTAAAAACACTTTTATTTATTTTTATTTTATTTATTATTATTATTTATTTATATATTTTTTTCAGTGCTCTCCATATGCGCCTCGGTGTATCACGAATTGGCAATTGAGGGCCAGAGCAGAATGGCTTTTAAGTTCAGAGCCTGGCCAAGCGCAATTTGCAGACAGCCTCCGCCGCATCAAGATCCGCATCCTCGTCCTTGTTGCCTTCTGCGGAGCGACGTTCACTCGTCAGCGCTTGAGCCAATAATTATGGTTATTAATCGGCATGGGAATTGGCTGCTAATTTGCAGTTTAGTTACAAATTCTGGCCGCCAGCGTGCAATTACCTGCTTAAATTATAGTCTCAAAATAAACAAAACACCGCAACGCCAACGAGAATCGCACCGGCTAGGACTCAGCCAGCCAGTTCACTTTATTTCAGAACAATTCAGTTTTAGTTTTAGCAGTTGGCCAAAAGGTCGCATCAGCTAATATACACTGAAAAAATAAGATTTTTAACATCCTGAAACACCCTTATACTTTAAGGCATTAGGATTTTTACTACTGTATTCTTTTTAAAATTGTTTTAAAAAGAAATTAAATGATAAATAAATGGTGAGAAGTATTATTCGTTATTCTACTTTTCAATGCTGCTGTAAATTTCTTTTCAGTGCCATATCAACGCACCTTAAGCTTTAGCGTGTTTGCTTATCACGAGTCTTATCGCCGATTAAGCCAGGTCAATGCTGAACATCAGCTAATGATGCCTCTGCTCCGCCAGTTTCCCCGGCTTCAGCACTTGATAACTCCTGGAACTCATAATTAGACTCATGAGCAGCGTAGCGCAGCGCAGCGGCATCATCATCATCATTATCATTGGATCGGATCGGAGAGCACTGTCCTGCTGGCCAAACTACAACATAATTTCCAGACGTCGTCGGCGCGTCGCTCTTGCAATTTCGGAGGCTGCGCTGGCAACACTTTTGGACCGCCAAATCAAATCGTGTGCTGTTTATTTAAATAACCATAATTTAGCGCAGCATCCAGGCAGGGATGCCCCTTTGTGCCCCGCTTCTGGGCCTATTTATTAACCCCCACACACACACTCTCTGCAGATTCGAACCGAACCAAGGAGATCTCCTTGGCTTTTATGGTCTGGCACATGATTTTCCGGGGCTGTGAGAACATAAAAATTCAATTTAATATGCTTTGCTCGCTCTGTTCAGATCATCGTGGCAGCTTCTCCCTTTTTTCACTTTTTTTTTCTGATTTAGCTCAGAAACGTTTTGTCTTTAATTTGGCAAACATTCAATGAATACCTGTTCACTATTGCCATCTGAATTTGATGTGGGTGTTGATTTTCTTCCATAATTATGGTTATGTAAGGGAAATACGCGATTATTTGATATTAAAAGAAATATGATTTCTTAGAGTTGCCCCAGAAATTTGCTATGCGTTTTAAATTAAATAAAAAAGTGTCTAAGTGTCAAAGTGTAGCATACTTTTGAGTGGCACATCAAGAGATTTCTCAGATAAATTTGTACAATAAATATGAAAACACACTTTTTCTTAATAATAAGCCTTACATTTATGTTTTATATATTATATTTTTTATATACACACATTTTTTAATTATAAGTAATACTTATTTGAATTAATAGCGTGTTTTATTTGATTAGAAACACCATAAGTTAAACCTAGTAAAATCTACGAAACTAATAAAAACTAAAGGTGATTTCTACCCGGCAGTTACTTAAAACAAAAAGTATTTGCATATTTTACTTTTTATGGAGGCCTAAGCCTGGCCAAGTGCCAGGACCTAACGCGCCCAATCGCATTATAAACAATTGCAATTTATGATCCCACCGCTGGGAACGTCCAAAAAGTGGCCGTGGCCAAGTAAATTGGCCAAGAAGTTGGTTGGTTGGCTCCGATAATCTGCGACGATCTTTTGCCTAAGTGGATCCTCCAGCCAGTCGATTGGTGGTTTGGTGGACTCAGCACGTCAAGTTTAGAAAAATGAGCTTGTTAACGCTCCATGATGAGCCCAGTTAGTGTCTAACCTGGAGCCAGATCGATCCCATCCGATGGCTGGCGCAGATGGAGATGGATGGCTGGATGGATGGATGTGGCCAAGTCATCCTAGTCGCACCCGATCCGGAGAGAGACTCATCATTAGGGACTGTGTAAAATTACAACACGATAACACGTAATCATTAGCGTGGCTCCGGGACGGTGTGAGCAAACAATTTGAGGGCTGAGCTGCCAAGCCAGTCAGTCAGTTCCCAACTTCAATTTGCAGTTTCATTATCAAACGAGCCAAAGAACATAATTTGACTAAGGCCAAACATTTGGCAACAGCAAACGGCAAACGGCGAGAGCCAATTTGCAGGCCAGAACTGTTGGTAGTCCGTCTATCGATCACGTTTCGAACCGAAAGGCACCACGACCATGACGACCGAGAGAGCTGCACAGTGGTGAAGTTTATTATATATTCAAGAAATATACAGAAGAATCGGGATATAAAATTAATTTATTTAATTAAGAGTTCTATTAAAATGGTTGTTTTAATAAAAAATATACACTGTTGAAGATATTGACAAGTAAGAAACTTATTTCTCATGAAACAACTGCCTTTTTTTGAAAGAACATTATAGATTCTTGCAAATAATTTTTAAAATTCATATTCCAATTGTAACAATTAAGCAAAATGTATTTATTTTGTAGCTTAAATATCCTTTTAAAATTCCCTTCACACAGTGCGATGCTACTTTGCCAATAATGCGGCGCTTGACGGTTGCAGTTGCAGTTTCAAAAGTTTGTTCGAGACGCCATTGCTGCCCCGAAGAGAAGTAGTGGTGGAAACAAAGTCAGGGGGCTTAAGGGAGGAGGCGGACAATTTAGAACTTTTATGCAATTAATTGCAACAGTTTTGTGCGAGGAATGTGCCTCGAAGCTATCCGTTGCTGCTGTTCTGCCGTTCTAACCACTTTTGGGCCGTTAATTTAAAAATTGTGCTCACGTTCTGGCAATTTGCTGACCACCCACATGCAAATCCAGCAGTACTCCATACTATATATACCTACGATCCCACTCGGGGGCCTCGGTCTCGAGGAGCGCGATTCGATTCGCAGAAAATTAGCAGCCCCGACAGCGCAGTGAGCGCAATGCAATTTGCAACGAGCATTTGATTTGATTCGAGTTGAGTTTGCATTGGGATATTGGGTATTGGGGATTGGCGGCGATTGGGTTTGCGGATTTGCGGTCTGCTGTTTGTCTAATTTGACACTTGGGGCAGTTGCCAATTTGCCTTATGTAGCGTCCATATAACACACATACATCCAGAGTGGGGTGCGGGGGGCTTTGTTAGCATTCGGTTCGCAAAGATTGGCTGCCAATAATGGGTGCTAATGCCGGGTTTCGCCTCGAATTGACCATCTTGTGTGCATGATTGAATCAACTTGTTGTTGAAGGGAACTATAATCCATCAGATCGCCGATTGTTAGTTCTGGTTAGCAAAAGGCCAAATGGTTAATTATTTATAATGTGCAGAATGCGATAAAAAAAGGTAAAAGGTTAATAGAAAATGTTTGTTTTTTTAAAGGCTAACTGATACTCCATTCAATTAATTAGGAAATATATTTTTTTGAGTTTTCGGTGAATATAATTTATAATTTATTGAATTTGTAATGCAAATTCACTGACAGAAACCAGAATATTCACATTGGAATTCAAAGGCAGAGCCGGAGTCCACTCAAAGTCACAGTTGCAGTCACGAGCATCATCAGCCGCTTCTATGCCACATTTACGATTGCTATTGGCTGGGCTTCCTTGTATGGCCTGTCAGAAGAAGTCCAGGAAAGACAGGAGAGGAGTCTCGTGGCTGGTACTCCAATCCGAGTCAATATATATTCCAAAGGAATTCCGCAAATAATTGCAGAGCGTTCAAAACTTATGGCAATTGTGTGGTTGGGCGGGCATCGAACGATACACATAGAGAAAAATATCAGAATAATTTGGTATAACATTCAGAAAATAAAAAAAAATTACAAATTTTTGAATTACTTTTCTTTGACCAAAAAACTCTGATAAATTTTCTAAAATTCTTATAAACTTTGTACATTTTTTAAGCAATTTATCCAAGTTCTCTCACTGATACTTACCTCATGTCTCATACATCACGTGCAGCAGACAAAAACAAAGCTGAAAACTTTTTTCAAAGCCTCAGAAAAAAGAGACGCAGCCACATTTCGAATGCAAATAAAAAGTCGCGCCAATAAACTAGACTTCGCGACGGCGACGGCGGCGCAGACTCAGACAATGACAATGCAACCGGGATTGGGTTTTGCACTGGGACTGGGATCGGGTTTGGGACCTCTTTCAGAGGGAGAATCAGAGGAGGAACCGGCAGCCGACTCTGCGCTGCAAGTCCACGACGTCATGATGTCTCGCTGGGATTTGGATTTCAGCCGGCTGAGCGCCCCGCCTGCCTCGGAGTCTACCGATCGCGAAATTGCATACAAATCGGTTGTTTGGTAAATTTAACATAAGCGCGTCAGTAGCGCCTCTGGTCCGTGTCCGTGTGCCTTTCTTGGCGAGTTTCGAATAATTCAAGAGGCGGCCAAGAGCAGTCGGAGATCCAAACAATCACTCCCGGGCACAGTGTGGCGAGGATTTCATGAATTTGTTGGCAATTAGCAAGGATTTTAAGAGGATTTTAGCTGTCGAATGGGATTATTTGGTAAATATGAAGAAACTAGTGCTCAAAAATAGATTTTAAGGCTTTAAAACAATTTGTATTTTCATGTTATATTTTTTGTTTAGTCTTTTGAGGCATTTGATTATCTAAAAATATAATTCTACTCTTTTCTTAATTTTAATTTTGATTTTTAGATGAAGAAGTATCGCTTTCTTAGTATTCTTTGGGGCTTATGGAGATACTATTTGTTTTCGGGATAAGATCTTTAAGTTCTGTACTCAGCTCTTAATAGAATTCTTTAAAAAATGCTTCAAGTGTTAGAGCCCAAATTTTCGGCTCTGTTGACCAATGTGCTGGCGGGATGAGGATAGCGGTTGGTTTATTTTGTTAAACCAAGTCTGGTCCAGGCCGCTCCTGCCCTGTCTTGTAGGCATCATGTAAAACGCATTCTCTATCCCCTGAAGCCCCCTATCCTTCTTTCACGAAGGCCCTCCCAGTCGCAGTGTCCGTGTTCGAAAATTCGACGAATCCACGTCGCCGCGCCTGTTGATCAGTGTCGTCGTCGTCCTCGTCGTTGTTCCAACTGATGTTGCTGTTGTGGTTGGGCGCTGCAATTTGTTTGAGTTACGGCGCTTGTAAGCACACTTTAAGGATCCATTGTATTCCAATCAATACGCCGCCATGACAATGCACTATGGTCCAGCGGACCACTTTTTTTGGCCAAAATTAATAACTCCGTAAATTTAAAAGATATCAACTTCAAACTTTACCAATCGTCATTTTGTGCTTATAGGATGATACTGGATCAAAATTATCCGGATCAAAACACTATATCCTATAGCCCTCATAGGAACGAAAACAAAATTTTTGAGATAAATCCATAAAAATTTGGTTACATAAAGATTATGCTATTTTAACTACATTTTAAAAATTTTATCGAAATCGGATCAGGAATACCTATAGTTTTCTTACGAAAAAAAGGAATATAGTGCTGTGTTTGCCTTTAATTCAATGAAAAATTATTTATAAAATCTTTCTACCATTTAAAATTTTGGTTTTATATTGTATTTTATCTGAATTACAATATTTTATAGTTTCTATAGGATATTTCCCAGATTTCATGAGTTTAAAGACACTTTTAACGCATTTAAGATGCCATTTTCATACAAAATAAGGTAATTTTTCATTGAAAATTTCAAGAAATGTGGTCAAAAGTGGCATTACAGACTATATGCAATCGAACAAGAATTAAATACTCTACAACACACAATAGGTCTCTAGGTGAAACTAGGTGACATTCACTACTTTTACCTTTTTAAACATTAGGTTTAAACCAATTTTTTATTTTTTTAAGGCGACACACTTTAAAACCAAACTACAAAGACATTACAACGACTATGAACATTTTACAACATTAAATATATAGTACAAACCCCATTGATTCAAACTCTTTTTAAATATTTATCAAGTTCTTATTTTTTGTTGAGTTTTTTTAGTTTAAGAATTGTCTAAATTTTCACGCTTTTTCCTTGTCTGCTAGCTTGCGAAGAAACTGCTGACTTTAACCGCTCCGTGCGAGAAAGTGGCGCCACCTATGAAGATTTTGATTGTGACACGTTGATGGTCACTCTATTTCCAATCGATCCATACCAAAATCAATTGATTTGTTTAACTTTTAAAAAATGGATTTTG
>VNJQ01000159.1:0-110999 GCA_008042515.1 Drosophila truncata
AAAAAATGGTTGACACGCCTCTGTGTTATGCCGTTGCCGCCATATTTGTCAGTTACAAAATGGCTGCTAGATGGCAAGTCTAACGGTTTTTACGGCTGTCAGTTGTTGTTTTGTTGTTACTTTTCAACACATTTTTGACAAACTCAGCAGAACGGACAGGGAAAATCCATGAAGTCGTCGTCGGGAAGCGGGGAAAGGGGTCTGAATTTCCCCGCAAGCGTTTTCTATATGTTTGTGCGTGTTTCAAGCTGAACGCCTTTTGCGTTTGGCCATTTCCTTTCGACTCGACGCACTCATCCGCCGCTTTTCATTTTCATTTTCCATTTTCATTAACATTTCCCAGCCAAATGGCTGACAACTCCGGCAACTGGAATTGTTGTTAAACAATTTTCAACCAAGTTGCAGGGTTCAAACCATTTGAATACCTCTTGATTTTTATTACTAGTTTTTTTTCTTTCTCTGTGTTACCTTCTCTTGACATTATTCTCTGTTTCATTAAGTAATTGATGAAGATTAATATCTTTTATATTTACGATATTTACAAATTGTTTAATAATAATAGAAATAGCAATTTCTTCACAAAATAAAGAAATATGTAAAACATATTTGGTCAGCCCGCTTTTAGCCCTAAAACTAACTTAAAGGAACATGCCACATATATGTAAATGTCCATAGGCAAGGTGTTGCCACAAAAGGACATAGAGGATATAGAGAACTAAAGGGGGAGATATTACATTTAATACAAAACATTTCTTTTTCATTAACTTTACCTAAATATATAGTTTATATTTATAGCCTAAAGTTTTAAATTTTCCTCTACACCAAGAGATAGTTTCTATGGCAGCAACATATATATATACGGTCTTGGAAAACATAATACAACTAAATACAAATTGTATCCACAGTTATAGTTATTGGTTTAAAAACAAAAACGTGTTGATAACCGAATAGTTTAAGTCTTTTTAACGTTACTTTTTGATTCACTTTAGCCTTCATTTTTGCGATATCTGGTTACTTTGTAAGAGACTACATGAGCAAGCAGGAAGAAAAATATAAACGTCAGAAAATTGTGGCAAAATATTTACTTAACCTCCAATTTTATGGAGAAAAATTGCTATAGGTTTAATATGTAATTTGAGGTTCCAGGACACAAAGACAAATGTAATTCCCTGACATAAATCCAATTGAGCAATTATGGGAAATATTCAAAAAATGAAGATGGTTATGAAGGAGAACGTTATTGATTATTACAAGGAATATTAAAAAAAAAAATATGGTTTCGAACCTTGCAAGATAGAACTTTCCCCAATACCGATTCATCCAAGGTTCGGGTAAAGACGAAATTAAATAGCGCGCATTAATCAAGTTTTAACTGGCCTGAAAGTGCAGAAACGGCTGGCCACCTGCCCGTGGCCATGCTTTTCGATCCACAAAGGAAACGAGCCCCTGTCTGCCACGACTCTGCTTCAGGCTCTCAGAGTCAGTACACAGTAGGACGCAGGACGTTGGGCAGTCAGGTGAAAGGCAGTCTGGACAAATGTTTGTGGCCAGGCCATTAAGTGCTGCAGTGCCGCCATATCTGCATCTGCCATCAGGAATGGGTGGTTCGGGGTGTAACAGGGGCATCACAGGGATAACTGTTTAATTATAGCAAAATATTTGCGAAGGCAAATCAATTAAGGTTGAGCAATGACAGGCCGCAGGTTACAGCCCCGCCCGTGAATGGAAACTGCAGAAATATGAGATGACCAAGAAAAGCAATCGAATCGAGTTGGAATCAATTGGTTCATACTAAGAGGGAAAAAATGCTGTAAGCTCTGAAATAATGACCAACTAGGGTTCCCTTCGAAATGATAGTACAGATGTATCCATGCTAGGAATGGTGCTACGAGAAGCCATGAACTGAGATTTTAATACCCATTCTAATTAATTTAATTAAACTGTTTTACGTTGTGCATTTAAATTACTATTCAATATTATATTCAAGCAATCTCTATATTTTTAATAAAATTTTTTCTCTGACCAATCAATTTATTACGTATACGTAATTTATTATGTAATTTATTACGTATACGTAAGCAAGTAGCACTGCCTAATTGTCCTATAAAAAATCCAGAAAATCCAAACAACTAAATTTGCGGCGAACCCTAACCGAAACAGATCCTAAAAATTCGGCCATTGTGATTTCTTCAACAAATAAATATAATATATAATACATATTATTTTCCCCGAATTGTCCCAAGACATCCTCTAACCGGGATACCTTACAACATTAATAACAAAAAAGGAAGCTAACTTCGGCTCGCCGAAGTTTATATACCCTTGCAGATTGAACTATAAAATTAAGGACGAAATTCGAAAATAATAATGAATGGCCGAATCTCCAATTTGATGAAAATAGTATGTTGAGAAACAGCCGAGTTATGATTTTTTCTATTATTTCCCTAATTGTTCCTATCAGAATTCTGGAATAATAACACAGGTAAACAAAGTCCAGTTGTTGGAAAGATATGGTTCATTTCCAAAAGAAATTGGGTGCGTAGAATCCGACGCCGGCGTCAAAATTGGGCTATCACGTCAGGATTTTGAGATACTGAGTAACCAAAAGAGAGGGCTTTAAAGTTTTCCAAGGAAACTCAAAAATAATAAAAATAAAAATCCTAAATTGGGCCCAGCGAAAGTGTCCCAGTTCTCCAATCCCACTGTTTCAGTAAAAATCCAGTTCCCAGTCCCAAATCCCTATCCGGAACCCCTCAGACATTCGCCATTTTCGGAACCACGGCGACCATGGACCATGGGCGTCCGGTGGCGCCCTGGGGAACAATCCGCTGCCTGGTCAAACTTTTCTAGTGTCAGGTTCGGTCCAGGCCGCAGGCCACAAACAAACACATGCCTAATGAAGCGCACTCCGAGTGCTGTGGCCCACACGGGTTCCGGCACAGTGGGGTTTTTATTATTTCTATTAATTTTTTTATAAGTTCTCCTGCGTTAGAAGCATTTAAGTTAAAGATCCTTGAGCTTCTCAATTCGAAATAAATCCACAAATGTATATAAGGGACCAATTAAAATGTCGAAAAATGATTAAATGATCTTTCTGAGCAGCCACAGAGGCAAATTCAAGACTATGAAAGAAGAATGGAACAACATAGGGCAGTCGATTTTGTATTTTTCACAACAAAAACATTGCTCACGTTGACCTTGAGCTCTTCCGCTGTAAGTGACTCGGATTTACACAGCTCAACTTATGTAGTTTCGCCATTGCGTTCTGCCCCATAATTTGACGACTTTTTTAGTTACACATGCACGGGGCGGAGGAGCCCTGTTTATGACTATATCTGTGGCGGCAATTTGCGGACCACTGTGGACCGCTTCCATTTCCACAGCTCCACTTCCGACCCCCTACCGACACCATGTCCTGGGCCTGTCATCATGGCTGCCATTGTTGTTGCGCCCCGGCAGTTGTTGTTGCTAAGTTGGCAATACCCACTAATTTATGCGCATTCAAGTTTAAATTGCAAATGCGTGCTACGTGGACCAGCTAGCCTCCTAGGGGTCAGGTGGGGGCAGTTGTACACTTGAAGAATATGAATAAATTGAGGTGAATATTAAAAAATAATAATATAAAATATTTTTTATCATTGGAGGGTATTTTAATTTGTACCAGAAGTTTACAGAGTTAAAAAATTAATTTAAAAATAATAATTAATTAAAAACCCTTTTAAAACTTTGTTCTATTTTGCTAATTTATTATAATACATCCTTTGGGTATGTCTTACCAAAGAGTATAGAACTATGTATATAGAGGGGAAATCTCATACATAAAACAATAAAACGTGTGGGATCGAACCCTCGAACGAGCCTTCGTTTGAACCCCCGATCGAACTTTCGATCGAACCTTCCATCGAACCCTCGATCGAACCCTCGATCAAACCGTCGATCGAACCCTCGATCAAACCCTCGACCGAACTCTGGATCGAACCCTCGACCGAACTCTCGATCGAACCCACGCGCTTATTCCCTCTTTCCCCTCGCCCACAAGCTGTAGTTCAAATGGTGGCCGCTTGATGGCTTTAACAGTGAAGGAGTCATTTCTGATCCCATAAACCCTATATATTCCTGATCAGCATCAACAGGAAAATCAATATAGCCATGTTCTATAATTTTAAATGGCAAATGGCAAAATTGAATTATCATATTTTCGCCAAAAAGAAAAGAAAACAAACAGCAATGCTTTCCAAATTAAAATTCGTGAATTTTTGGCTAAGATATGGTATTTACATTTTGCCATTTGCCATTTAAAATTTCAGATTCCAGTAGAAAATTCTAGTGCTATTAATATATCTCAAATGGCGCTATTTAATGTTTTAAGGATAATATTATTTAAGGTGTCGAATTTGTTTTCAGTGTGGTTGCATTGAAGGTTGCAACTGCCTCAAAACGTTGACGTTGACCAAATTGGGCATTTTGTTCGCTGGTCAGTGGATGGGTTGAGTAGCAGACGATGGGAATGGGCATAGTTGGGAGCTCTTTGGGGTGTTTCTGAGGGTGGTGGTGGTGCAGCTGATGATGTGGCACGAGTCGTGTGTGTTCTGCAATCACGCACACACACACACACACACACAAAAACACACACACTGGGTCCCAAAATGCATTCCATGTTTATTGTATTGCATTTTGGTGTTCTCGTTGGCATATGCACATATCGTTTGTACGCACGCACTATAGTTAGCCCCGCCCACTTTTCCCGCCCGGCAACGGCCCGCCCCAGGGGGACTTTTGCTTTCCTCCTGCCTTTCCTTTCCACCATTTAAATTCAAATGGACTCGGGACATGTCTCTTGATATCTCGCAATGCTTCTGGTCCTTTGTTCTATCATATGTGTGCCCGCTCTTTGCATCTCTGGTGGTCTTTTATTTTTGTTCTAGTGGCGCATGTTTCCTAGCTACTTCATTTTACAAATTGTGTTTATGTGTTCTTCAGAAATTCGAAGAATTATATTAAAAAAATATTACAATTTTATAAAACTCGTTTTAGAACACTAAAAATGCTCTAAGGTTTCGATAAAAATAATACAAAAATTAATCAAAAATCAATGAAAAAAGTAGGTTTATTATTATAAAATATATTATTTCAGTAACAAACAAAATATAGCTAGAAAGTTTGACAAAGTTAGTTATTTTAATAGAATACTTAATATATTTTTATAAATTTGATGAACAAAATATTATTTGTGGTCAAGTCTGAACTTAGCCTGGGGAAGTTTTATTATAAAGTAATGTATAAAAATATAGCAACATAATTCTCTTATAAGTCGAATTCTGTTGTAGAAATTCTCCTCGTTTTGCTAAATATTTATAATAACTTTGTAAGTATTTTTTTGCGTGCTTTGCTCCCACACTATATTCCTTGCCACATTTTGCCTACTTTTCAGCTGTAATTACATAGCCCAATTGCTGTTGCCATTGCCGTTGCCGCTGGCAGTGTCCTTTGCCAGCAATAAGTGCTCCCTGTTTGAGCCTGCATCGAAATGAGCCGCGTTAAGCACTTGAACTGCAATTTGCCATGCGGCATGTGGCATGTGGCCTGCATTATAGTATGCCACACCGCCCCCCTCCCTGCGTTTTAACTGTTGCCAGAGTCCCACTTGCCAAACAATACGACGACGACTTGGTGACTGGGCTGGGTTATTAATTTAAGCTGCTTACCACCCAGCAACTCGATGGGAATTAGTTTCGAATTTACATGGAGTAAAATTGTATTTAGCAGACTTTGCATCTCCTAAGACTTTAGGAATTGGGAAAGTGTATTGCGATTTCAAATATTACAGCATATATTATTAAGGAATACGTGAATCTGATTTATATATATATACAAAATATAAAATAGTCAAATTTAAAAATTTATCAATATAATTTAAGCTATTAAGTGTGTAATGCCAATGTCAGGGATTTATAACCACAAATCGAAACCATTTAAACAGTCCACAATTACCAGAACTAATTAATTAATTAATTAATGCATCTAGATTGCTCTTGAATTTTCAAAGAATGATCACCGCCCTCCCTCCTCCCTTACTCGTGTTAGCTCTTTTTTTTGACATTCTTGAAAATTGTTTTCCTTTCTAGCCATAATAAATAACGTAAACTGTCAAACTGCTGCCGTTGGTGCAAAATGTTAAACATGAAATACAAAACAAGCATTCGCTTGGCAGGGGGATATAGAATATAGGATATCCCCCATATATATGGGATGACAACAACAACAACATCAGTATGACATATGAGTGCCGCTGTCAAACGTCGTCAGAGCTGCGAAGATTTATGTTCTTATAGCCCTCCACGGCAGCGGGTAAACCGTCCGAGTTAGCACGTGTCCCGGGGCCAGGACCCCGCCGAGTCATAAAAAAAAAAAATAATAAGAAGAGAAAAGTCGGAGGGGGGAAATAAAAAAAGGGCAGGCGTCGGATAATTGGATCGGATCCGTTCTGCCAATTCACCGATTCCCTTCGACTCGCAGTCGATTCGCCGAGTAAGCGCTAATGAAAACTTTGAAGGGACGAAAGTGTTAAGATTGCAACTCCTTCGAAATCGCGTGTCCTCCTGGCTTTATATCCCTTCCCTGTTATTGTTCCTTTCAGCAGGCGACACATGGCGCTGTGTGATTGATGCGATATCCTTTGACAGGCTGACTCACACAGCCCCAGCCCCAGCCCCAGCCCCAGCCCTCTGCAATCCGTTCTATGGATTCGTCCCTGGAAAATCCGTCCTCATAAAGAAAGCTTCATCAATGCGACAATGTCCTGACAGTTGCTCCGACAGTCGCAAGTGCAAGACAAACAAGCTGCACTTTTCGCCCAACTGCGTCTCCTTCCGCCACCAGATTTCCATTCCACACACTTTTCCGGCCTTTCCCTACTCCCTCGTCCCTCCGTACGCACAAGGAACATATGCAAATGTAGGCCATCGTGGTAGAAAATTCACTGCAAAGTGGAAAATGTGCCAAAGTAATAGGAGGCATCGCTTTAAAGGGTGGACAAAGCCTTGACCACTGTTAATCCTGAGTTTTTTCTTCTTGAAATTATATTCTAACTAAATATCTATTAATTCACACAATATTAGCATTTTAAGTTAATTGAAAGCTAAGCACTTACATTCTTACATTGTTCTGGGAAATAAGATCCCGCCTGAAATTCACTAGGACTTTTCAACTATTTTGCCTCACTATGCGCAGGCATCAAATGGGTAGACACCGAAGGAGCTGTGTGTCCTGTCAATATGCCAAGAGCCGAATGCAGCTGGGAAAATAAAAACTATTTGTCAGGACAAGTTTGCACCCACTCCGACTCCGCTGCGACACCCCTTCTCCAGCGCAGACAGCGCCTTACCACCGCAGGATACATTCTCCAGACACCTTCCCTGCTCTGCCGCATGGCAGCTGTAATTATCGGCAAGCATCTTGTCCTCCTCCTCCTACCGCACGGTCTCTCCCTTCCTCCTGGCGAAAACCCAAACTCATATTTCAGCCATCTGCAATCTCAACAGTTTCGCAGCCAATTTCCAAAAATTGAATGTTCAAGCGGGGCAGTCGGCATAAATTTGCGGCCTTGCCCGAGGCCGGCAATCAAAATAGGCTCTAAACCCGGAGCCGGACCCAGACCCAGACCAGGACCAGGACCAGGACCTGCTGTTGGCTTTGATTAATAGCCCGGCTCATAAATTTGCGGGTAAACGAGAGAGGGGCGTGGGGCGTGGGGCGGGGACCCTCAGGTAAGTAACTTGCATAAGTTAGGCGCACGGCCAATGGTCAACGGGTCGGCTACTTGATATGGCCTCGCACGCTAATGAGAGGAAAGTGTGGTGGCGGAGATGGAAAATTCAGGGGATACGGACGGTCAGGATGTCTGTCATGTCAGTGACGCCAGCAACGGTGGCGGCGGCGGCGGTGCTTGTCATTTTTCAGACTTTGCCCGCCAAAGCGAAAAAAACAAATGACACTAATAAGTTGAGCGTGGCCAACCGAACAGCAGGAGTTGGCTTAAAAGCGCGGACGTACACTTGGAATAAAATACGGCAAAAAATATGCTTTCAAATGAAATAAAATGTGATTATTAGAAATATCAATTCTTAGCTAAAAATAAGTGTGTATTAATTATGTATTTATATATTTATTTAAATATTTCTTAAACGAACTCAATGGCACTTGAACTATAGAAATATTTCCCTTTTCTAATATTAAATATGATAAGAGCTTTTCTTCTTTTTTTTCAGAGTGAATAGAAAGCCTGCATGGCAGGAAAATATTTTCCAATTACCAAAGAAATATTTTCATTCATGCGCTCGATAAAAGGCAATTAAAAATGACTTATGCCATTGTTTTGGCTTCTGCCGCTCGAACGCTAAAAGTTTTATGGGGGTCAGAGCCATTGGCCACGCCCCCATTGGCCGCCCCCAGGACTCACTTCTGCTTTTCTGCTCAAAAGCCGCCGCCGACATGTATGTGCAATGGGCAAAGTTTTGTTTTCCAAACTTCCCAAGCTCAAAACGAAATTTGCCAGAATGCAAAATGAATACACAATTCGTTAGAATGTGGGATAAACCTGGGGACAAACGATGGATTATCTCGAATTGCATCTTCTTGAGGGCGGAGGTGCTGACCAATCGGCAATCAGGAAGTGAAGATGGCTATTATATTCAAATTCAAATAGTTCCTTACATTAAGTATTCCGAAAGTTGCTTCAGTACATTAACAAAAAATATATTTATAACGTCTTTTATGGAACTTATGTATATAATGGTATATTAACATGTCATTTCAGTAGTAGTTTACATTTTTGCACCGAGCTTTTCATACTTTGAAAATTAAATCGAGTTACAAGCAAAACAGTCAACTGCCAGCGAGACAGGATTTTATTAAATATTTTTTTATATATGCAGGTTACAAAAAACAACAAAAAAATAACAGGGAAAATGGGGAAATGAAATTGTTGCTGCCATGTCCAGCTTGCAGGGACAGGGCCAGGTGCCATAGTTGGACCATAAATACCCCGCACACCCATAAAACCCAGGGCCATCGTTATGCAAAATGCAGGCAGAGGCAGAGGGGCCGGCATCCTGCCATAAGCATTTGCATTTGATGGCACTGAAAGGCTGAGGGGAAGTGGGGAAGAGTTGACATAAAATAAAATAATATTCGCAATCAAACGGAGTCCAGGCTAGCCATAAATTGTGAACCAGGAATGGGTAAGCACAAAGGATAATGCATCCGTGGGACGTTACTCTTGTTACGGTCAGATGAATAGTTTATCCATTACCATTTATGTATGTGTGTTATGCCTTCAGCATTAGGCAATACTTGCCGAATCCCTTTCCTTTAGTGGCCACTATTAAAGCTACAATTTGAACTAATTTGAAAAACCTGAAAATGAGCACTATTTAATAATATTGATAATAATATTATTCTTGTACAGTGCTTCTGCTAATAAGAAAAAAGCATTTATAATATAACATTTTGTATATTTAATAGTTTGCGTTCAGCAGAACAACATGATTACCGATTAGTGATAAAACAGTAACAAGTAATCAAAGTGTTTTGCTGAACGCTCGTGGTACATACTCCATCTTAAAAATTATCGACTGTTAATCGTTATCGTCGGGTTTGCCACCAACAATCAGCTGATTTTAATTATAAGACAAATAAAGAGGACAGCTGTACATAAATTGTATAAACCTGGAAAAAAGGTTGGGACATTCTAAAATACTTTTTTCACTTTGCGCAAGTAATAGTTGTTGATTGTCACCACATACAAAAATGATTTAATGTTACGACTTCTGAAAAGTCAAGTTGATAAAATAATAATGTCCACCGCCAAAGTTGTAACACTGAGCACTTCATTCGTAACTACATAAAAACCAAATAATTCTTTAGTACTAACATACGATAAAAACCCTTAATAAATGGCTAATTGCTATATATTTCGTTCGGGAACCAGCGTGCCCAAATAAATTTTAGAAAATACCTAAAAGGGTCACACTAACAGCTGCTTCTTATAAAAAAAAAAAATCAAATGCTTGTTGCATCTAAAGGCATTATTAATCGAAATAGTTTGGCAATTTATAAGCGCAAGAGAGCGGAGATTAGCATTCTTACAGATACGGGGGTTCCCAATCTTTCGTATTTTGTACTTAAGATTTCCTTGGAACATATACATAAGTGCAATCTGTTTCACAAAATGTGGTCAATTTCTTACTTTTTTTGTGTTTTTGTTTTAAAAATGTTTAAGTAAATCCATCGCTTAATTGTCTCTGCGGCGCAGCCCGAATTTCTGAATGATGTTTTTACAGCCTATATTTTACAATATTTTACATTTTGGTATGATCCATCGCCTAATTTTCCCTGAGGCGCAGATTTTTGCACTCTTAAGGGAGTTTCCTTTTTTCCATTGCTTCCATTTTTATTTATTTATTTTTGCACTCTTAGGGAGTTTCTTTTTTTCCATTGCTTCCATTTTTATTTATTTATTTAATCTATTTATCTATTTATTTTATCCATTTAATCTATTTTTAGAGTAAATATGCAATTTCAATTTACTTGTCACCGTTTTTCCGGATTTTTTATTATTTTTATTTATTTATTATTATTTGCTTATCAACAGGCTAACAAAGTAATAGCAATATTATATCCATAAACTCTAACGGTCACTAAGCACTTTCCTTGTCGGAAAAAATACTCATCCACTGAAGTTTGTCTGCGAAGAGAAATTGGAGATTTCCCAACATGCACAAATCCAGCCCAAGCCATTAATGACATTTCACCATAATTTACATTATGGCAGATGTGTCTTTATTTTTTTTAGTGGCACCAATACCTTTGACAGGAGTCTGGACCACCAAAGTTACCTCAGCTGTACAAATTTAGTACTTCACAGCTAATTCCAGGCAAGCCGTTGTGAGGCGTTTTATCTTATCATTTCATTTCATTTATTTCTATGACTATTTAGTCCCTCGGTAATATATGAAATGGCCTTGTTCAGATTCGGGAAGCTACACAGCACAATGGAAAGCTTTCATTTCTTATGACTGAATTCCATATTTTAGAATTTAGCGACATTAAAAATTTTGATGTCGAGTGCCATTGCCCAAAATAAGTAATGCACGATTTGCGATTGCCTGCTCAAAGTCTAGCACAAAGGACAGGTAAGTGCTCGGAAATAATCCGAGACCAGTCAGGGAATATTATGATATTGAATACTATCATAAAAACCAAAAGCTATTTGTGATATAGTAGTCCCATACAGCTCGAATGATTCAAGAAATGACTCCGTCAAACTACCAAGTAGTCTTGCCTCACTCAACGACTGTCGCAGAGTGAAATTCCACGGTCCGTGGCCTGCCTTTTATAGTCGTTTGGCTAGATTAGTGTGCCCGCCGCTAACAATGGATTTAGCTGTAATAGTGTGCCCAACCCGCTTTTGGGCAAGGGTTGACGCGCGTGCGCTTATGGTTAGAATTTCTATAATGTTAGTTGGATAAGATTATTAAAATCATAACTTAACTGGTTTTTTTTTAACAAATTCAAAACGTTCATTTACAAAAAATATATTTATATTAATTTCAGTAGAAAACACACAAGGGCATTCATTACATTTATAATATTCTTTTGAAATGCACAAAAAAATACATCTTTAAAGTCGGAAAGTTATAGCCTTAAAAACTATCGAAATGAACTAATTAAGGCAATGACTAAACTTGACAAAAGTCAGTTCTGTCAAACTGAAGAAAAGGAAGCTATACATCACAATAAAAAACATTCAAATTTATGACTTACAAAAGGACGAAGAAAATTGAATTTCCTCAGAGAAATTGCCAGAACTGTGCCATTGCCAAAATAATTAATCCATGCAATATCTTTAAAGATGGAGTTCCAGTAGTTTTCGGACGCATTCGTAGGCTGCCTCCAATTACTATCCATTTATAATATTCTTTTGAAAATGCACCAAAAAAATACATCTTTAAAGTCGGAAGTTATAGCCTTAAAAACTATCGAAATGAACTAATTAAGTCGATGACTAAACTTGACAAAAGTCCGTTCTGTCAAACTGAAGAAAAGGAAGCTATACATCACAATAAAAAGCATTCAAATTTATGAATTGCCATACAAAAGGTCGAAGAAAATTTAATTTCTCCAGAGAAATTGCCAGAGCTTTGTCATTGCCAAAATAATTAATCCATGCAATATCTTTAAAGATGGAGTTCCAGTAGTTTTTTGACGCATTCGTAGGGTGCCTCCAATTACTGTCCATTTATAATATTCTTTTGAAAATGCACCAAAAAAATACATCTTTAAAGTCGGAAGTTATAGCCTCAAAAACTATCGAAATGAACTAATTAAGTCCATGGCTAAACTTGACAAAAGTCCGTTCTGTCAAACTGAAGAAAAGGAAGCTATACATCACAATAAAAAGCATTCAAATTTCTGAATTGCCATACAAAAGGTCGAAGAAAATTTAATTTCTTCAAAGAAATTGCCAGAACTGTGCCATTGCCAAAATAATTAATCTATGCCATATCTTTAAAGATGGAGTTCCAGTAGTTTTCGGACGCATTCGTAGGTTGCCTCCAATTACTGTCCATTTATAATATTCTTTTGAAAATGCACCAAAAAAATACATCTTTAAAGTCGGAAAGTTATAGCCTTAAAAACTATCGAAATGAACTAATTAAGTCGATGACTAAACTTGACAAAAGTCCGTTCTGTCAAACTGAAGAAAAGGAAGCTATACATCACAATAAAAAGCATTCAAATTTATGAATTGCCATACAACGGACGAAAAAAATTTAAAATTGCCAGAGCAGTGCTATTGCCAAAATAATTAATCCATGCAATATCTTTAAAGATGGAGTTCCAGTAGTTTTCGGACGCATTCGTAGGCTGCCTCCAATTACTATACATTTATAATATTCTTTTGAAAATGCACCAAAAAAATACATCTTTAAAGTCGGAAGTTATAGCCTTAAAAACTATCGAAATGAACTAATTAAGTCGATGACTAAACTTGACAAAAGTCCGTTCTGTCAAACTGAAGAAAAGAAAGCTATACATCACAATAAAAAGCATTCAAATTTATGACTTGCCATACAAAAGGACGAAGAAAATTTAAAATTGCCAGAGCTGTGCCATTGCCAAAATAATTAATCCATGCAATATCTTTAAATATGGAGTTCCAGTAGTTTTTGGACGCATTCGTAGGCTGCCTCCAGTTGCTATCCAAGAGCTTAATGATGAAGTAGTAAGCCAAATAGAAAGTTTCGCAGTTTAAAAAAAGACTTTCGAAAACATAAAGGGTCCAAAATGGAAGCATGGACATGGAAACCATTTTTAAAAAATACCACGGGCAAGTTCGACACTAAGGCCGTCGACGAAAGCGGCCTAAAGATTTTCTGCAAAGATATTCATTCCTAAAATAAAGCAACTAAAGCTCTGGCTGATGCGGGCCTGCATAGCCACACTTTTCAAAAGCGGAGCGAGAGGTGCTTTAGAGTAATTGTCAGGCATTATCACTCCTCAACGCTTGCGCTTGTCAAAGCTGCAAATATTACATATTAAAAACAAATATAATGTCATAATAATGCCCATAATGTTGCTGCGACTCTCGTTTATTAGTACTTTTTCGTAGTTTTCGCAGTTTAATCGGACGGCATATAAGGGATATTTATAAAGGTATAAGAAAAAAACTCCGATGAATAATTTGCATGCAGAATGCGCCAACGCCAGCTATGTTCCTGCCGTATATTGGGCCTTTTTTGACTTTGTATTTCCTTTGTCTAATTATGCAATAGCCTATAATTTTTTTGTAATTATTTGTAAATTAAAAAAAACATGGATGCTCCTGAATAATCTTGCCTCACCCAACGGCTGACGCACGCAGAATGAATTTCGACATCTGTGGCCTGCCTTATATAGGGGTTTGGCGAGGTTAGTGTGCCCGCCGCCTCCAATGAATTTACCTGTAATAGTGTGCCCAACCCGCTTTTGGTCCAGGATGACGCGCATGCGCTTATGGCTTTAATTTTCATACTGTTATTTATTTTCTTTATTTTTCATTATTTATATTTTGGTTACTCTTATTGTTATTTATGTTTATTGTACACTTCTCAAAAACGGGTCTATGTATTAACGAAATATACCTGATTTCAGGAAAACATTTGTATGTGGGTTGTACAGTGGACGGGAACGGTCTTTTGGTGCCCTTCAGACAAAACAGTACACTTTTTTGTGGAAAACAAAATAAAATTAATTTAATAATAAATAAAAATCAAATTACGTAAAATATAATTTATTTTTTATTTATTTTTGTTGAGAAACATTTAACAAAAGCTTCTGGTATCCTGGCATCCTGGTACCAAGCATCCCGACAATTTACCAGAATGCCCCGAATGCCCGAATCCATTCTGTTGTATGCACAAAAACCCTTGGAATCCCGAGCATGCAGGGTCGTACTGGCCATAATGCTGGCCAAAGAAGCTGCTGCGCCTGCATCGCCTGCATCACTCGTTGTGCAGCTGCAGTTCTAGCTTTAGCTCCTTCAGAAAAGCCCGTGGCTTGCATCGCGCCAACTCCCGGCCTCAGCCTGACGTCCCAAGCGAACAAATTTTAAGAGCTCTCTATTTCATAATCAAATTCCATTCTGTCAAAAATTCCTTACGGAGGTCATTTCCTGTTCCGTTTAAGGACACTTTTAGCTGAAATACGCAGTGCCTTTGGAGGACGTTTATTAATTGACAGTTCGTGTCAGTCTCTGGCCAGGAGGACTCCTTGCAGGACCCATCGAATCATGGGCTCTGGCCCCGAATGGAAACGCTTTTTGCCACCGTCTCCGTCAATAGCTGGCACCAACCGAGAATGTTAATTAGCAGCTGACCGAGCATTTCCCCTCGTTCGGGTGGGTGTCCCCCTTGGATGGCAGTCAATTAGCCGCCATCAATAGACACGCCCATGGCCACGGACCTGCTTGAGCTCAGTTCCCCAATCCCCCAGCCACCCAGGATCAATCGTTGCGTACATTTAATGCGCATTAATTGCGCATAATTAAATTTCATACATTTTTATTATGCACTTTACATGGCGAATGGGACGACATTAAAACCAGATTAAAGTCGCGGATGAATTGTTCAAATTATTAATGGCTTTCTGATAGTTTTCATTTCTATTTTCTTGGCGTCTTCATAGCGATTGAAAATCTGTTTTCTGTTTTCTGTTTTCTGTTTTCTCTTTTAATGAATAATTTGTGTGGCTGGTTTTTATATCCTTTGCAGTCCTTTTGCCTTGGCTCTCCCCCGCCGTAATTTTCCATCGTCCTCTTTTTATCTGTCATTTAACAGAAATCGTGTCAGTTGTGCTGTCATTGTTGTCAATATTATTATTATTATTATTATCGCTTTCCCTTTTCCATTGCCATGGCCCCCCCTCCTCATCGGCTCGACTGCCTCCCTTGTCGGCTTCATGTTTGCCAGTTAAATTCCTGAATGAATATTTAATTTCATTTTAATGCGGCTTAAATGCCGTGAAACTGACTGCCATTCATACATTCGAACGTTAGTGCATGTCTATAGTTTCACAGCTGGAACTCAGAAGGACCGAATCTCACTTATGTATATATCTATCAGCGGGTACTGGAAAATCAAGCTAACTCTTAACTCAAACCCAATTCAAGAACTAAATTAAAGAAAAGAAAGTCTGTAATTAAATTAAAATAACAGAAAAGGAAATGTCAATGAAAAGTTTATAAATCAATTGAGTTCTTCATTAGATTAAGCTTTAGTCTCAGGTTTATTAAGTCACAGTGTCGGGTCAATTATTTAATATTTTAAATTAAAGGTAAGAAGGTAATGGTTATTTAATAAAGCTCAAGCTTAAATATATGTTTTAACATACATATGAAAATGTTGAATTAAGTTAAAAATTAAATTAAGTGCTTATCCTATTTAAATAAAGTTATCAGAACTAGTAAAGTAATTGATTATATAAATAATAATATATTCAAGTATATTAGCTATATGACTTTAACTAAGTTCATTAATTTTTTTCTAATGCAAAACTTAAAATGGAATCTAGAATAATATAATTTTATTTTACATTAATAAATTATTTGTATTTATTTATATTATTTTAAGTTTAGTATATTTTTCTTTCCTTAAAATGCTTGCTTTCATTTTCAATACAAAATCTTGTAAAATCACAAAGAAAACCCACTTCTCCAGCAAAATATCTCGCATGCGAGAAACTTATTTCTCGTTGTTAGGGAAATTCTCTCCCAGTGCTTTTCCACAGTCCATCGAAGGCAGGGAAAATTCCCAGGCGCAGGACCTGTCCCTCTCCCCTACCTAATGCAGGTTTTGGACCAGCAGAGACGAGTTAGGCGTCGCGACAAAGGATCGGTGGCGACGATGAATTCCTGGGTTAATGCTGTATTAGGTTTTTAAGCAATTTTTGGCGTCCCTTAAATGTTTTAATGTCCTCTCTTACACAAATCAAGGAATAACATTTGCATTGGATCGTATATATTGGTCAAGAGGTGTTCGAAATATGTCCAAACAAACACTTTTGTTTATTTAATAAGTTAGAAACTTTAACCTAGAGGCATAGTAAACTTTTTTAATTCTATTAATTTATTTTTTCTAGGTATACCAGTTCGTATTCTTCTCAATTGTTCTCTACTCAAATGGTATCATTTTCATAGATTTGCAACAAGTATAAATACAAATTTAATTTAAAAATCCTAGTATTAACATAAACGTTTGATTAATGTTGTTGTTTATTGAAACCAGTGTGACCGAAGAATTTTAATACAAACCGTGAAACGGGTCACACAGACAGCTGTTTTTTGTACACAAACTTTTTAAAATTACAAATTAAAATGACTGTTTAAAGGTTTGCTATTATTATTAATGTTTTACGCCACCATGGAGCCGTATTTGCCGTCTCCGCCCAATAACATATTTGCTTAATTAGATAATTAAATCTCATTTTATAGTGATTGTTATATACATATGCATTTATTAAATCAAACTCTTCTCGGTAGCTAGAAAAGTGCATCGAGTGTATTTTTACTTCCATATCTATTAAAATATGCATAGTATTCGGTTCGAAATATAAAAAACAGTTCTTGAATGTGTAAGAAATAAAATAATAAAATATCATTATTAATTATCATTATTTATATTAAGTGATTTGGAAATAATTTAATAAAGGTTAATAGAAATCAATATATGAACTAAAATATCAATATATACGTATACACATATGTACGTTTATATTTAAAAAATATAGTATATAGTAAAATATAATATAGTATTTATAGGGAAATATTGTAAAAGTATTGAATTTCGTCTTGTGCTTAGTGCAATAAATTATAAGGGCGACTGTAGTTCAGGAAATATTATGAATACAATTAAATTCTTTGAAATTAAAGTATATTAGCACAGGATTATTTTTCCTATTTCCAAGAATATCTTAAACTTTGAAATTAGCTTGAATTACTTTAAACACTCGAACGTATACATATTACAATTTTGTAAAGCACCCCAATTGATATTTGTTTTTTTATTATATTTATATATATTTTAAATGAGTTTTTATTAGGTTATTAAGAAATGCTTTCGAAAAGACACTTCCAGTGCATTTATTTGTGTAATTTTGCGTGATTTTGCTGCCACTCTCTCTGGGGCACTGGGGGAATGGCTTCCTTGGCCAAGGAACGAGCAAGCTAACGGGTTGTGCTCGTTTTCGCTTGGCTAATTAAACATTTGACAATTATTAATACATTCCAAAATGGCTGCAGTGAGAACGAAAAAAGAACTGGGCAAATATTTAACAGCTGCTCACGCATCCGAGTGTGAGTTTGAGTGTGCGTATGGGTGTGTGGGTGTGGGTGTGGGTGTGGGTGTGGTTGTGGGTGTAGGTGGGTGCACCCATATGTAGTAGTACGTGCCCAACCACCCACTGCGCCAAGTGGGGCAAAAGCGACGCCTTTCGAGTGTTTGCTGCTGCGTCATTAGAAGCTCTGCCGCTTGCTCGCCAATTACTTTTGCGCGGAAGGAGCACTGGGAGAAAATGTTGGTTGATTCCCTCATGGGTTTCAAGGCCAACTACTACATGTTCTCTAGGCAGCTTATAATGCGAAAGGATGTCGGACTTCGGCCAATTGAATTAACACGGCCATTAAGTCCCCATAAAAATATTCAGAAAATCATCATCAACACGGCCAGTAGTGCGTAATAACAGCACCATTTTTCGCACCATTACATCTTTAGTGTGCATGGTTATTTAGTTTTTTAATTTGAACCCTATGAAACACTATATAAAATCAAATATTTATATTACAATATTTTTGTTTTTAAGCAATATAATAAAGTATCCAATATTAGAGAAAAATATATTCTTTATTGATACACTGTTTCTTCACATAAAAACAATATCGATAAATATCGTCTTAAATTAAAGAATGCCGTTCGAGAAAAATGTCAATGAACTTAGGACACAATTATCAATTATTAATACAAATAATTATTAGAAATTATTATTACAAATTATTATTGAAGCTTAATTATTATTACAAAAAAAACATTATCTGTTTTTTAAATGTCCATAATGTGCTGAGTTTGATGCTATCTTTCAGTTTACTAGTTACATTTATCTTCAAAGAGTCGCCCTTCTATTAAAATATATTCTTATCTAGACTCACGATTCGTATTGGGGACACGAACTCTTTTTAAGTCTTTTCTTTAAATGTTTTTTGTATAAATACAAAGCTTTCATACCTTTCAAAATCACTTCGAATCATACTAAGCCAAAATGAAGTTATCCGTATTTGGACTTGTGTCTTTGGCAGTTCTATTTTGCACTTTGCAATCGACCACAGCAGATGTAAGCTTTCAACAATTTTTTATATGCAAGCAGATACTAATTTTAATTAAATTTTATAGAAACCCAGCTTGTCTGATTTATGCAAAAAATTTGATCCATTAAATATATTTTGTACACACTTCCGTCTCCCGGAAAATAAAGGCGATGCAACAACAGGAAATGGAACTGCAGCTGGAAATGCCACCGATGGATCGGCTGGTGCACCACGATCTCTACCGATAGTTGGTAGTCTTGGCAAACTAATTCCTCCACTTTGAAAACCGCAGAAACTGACAGCTAAACCTTGCTCGCTTCAAATAACATTAATATTCCAAATAATATTAATTATGCTATAAATCCCTATGTACTTGCACTCTGGCATGCCAGCAACTTAAATATAAAATATCCCCCAAGCATTTTAAGTTATTTGCTTCAAATTTATTGGGATTAGATGGAAATGGAAAAGGGTAACATTATACTGGATATTTATTTCGGAATTTTAATCTTGTGGCATTGGAA
This sequence comes from Drosophila truncata, assembly GCA_008042515.1. Lineage (NCBI taxonomy): Eukaryota > Metazoa > Arthropoda > Insecta > Diptera > Drosophilidae > Drosophila > Drosophila truncata. Next base: position 19,420 of record VNJQ01000159.1, read on the forward strand.
ATTGTAGGACCATCAAATGTTGATAACAGAAAATTTCGTAAAAATTTTCGTATGACAATCAGTCATATCTCTTTTAATGCCAGATAAGTAAATGACGTATGTATGTATATGTAAGAAAAACCTTAATAAGTTCCCAAGAATGTACCAAGTTGAGTTTGAATCTCATTTTGAAACGGTAAACAAAAAAAGTATCTTTTAATCCGACCTCAAAACCTTCTGAGAATAGAAGAACATTTATTACTTGTAAAAAATACTTTTAAACACGTTTCTCTTAAAGGACCAATTTTTTCATAGTAATGTTGAAGTAATTTCTATATTTCTCGATATTTTCTTCTGCCTTCCGCCTTGTTTAGTAAATTTTTTTATTAACTTATTGTCGAAGGTGCTTTTAATTGCACCAACTAAGCTTTAAATACTTAGGTATCTCACCCATTTCTACATCTTATTAACTCCAAATTTAAATAAGTATTTCAATTTCAAATTAAATAAGAATTTATTTGTCTTCAAAATTTCTATTTCTTGTAAATGAAGAATATTTTTAAAAATATTGATTTATGTGAAAATGCCAAATGTATAAAGAAAATTATTAAAAAAAAGATCCCTTATCAATTAATACAAATTGAAACACTTGATAAGAAAAATATTCGATTTCTGTAGCGCTGTAAGATTGAAAAACCACAATTTAAGAAAGACAAAAAAAGGAAACAAGCGCTCACTTTAAATTGCAATAAACTGGGAAATAATATAATATAAACTGGGAAAAATCCTAAACGTATAAAAAAAAATCCCTAGAAATGAAGCACTAAATCTTTGAAAAATTTTTACATCGGTGTAAGCATTACCTAGGTATTAGGTATTATCTTAACCTTTAGAATTATCTAAAATTATTCTTGTATAATAAATATATTTGTATCTAAAAAGACACACGATTCGTATTGGGACACGAACTCTTTTTATTTCCTATCGCCAAAGTTTTCTGTATAAATACCGCGTTTTCAGGCCTTTCAAACTCACTTTAAATCATTCTAAGCCACGATGAAGATTTCCGTATTTGGTCCAGTCTTTTTGGCGGCTCTCTTTTGCACTTTGCAAATGGCCACGGCTGTAAGTTTTGTAGAAAGTGAAATTAAAATTTACTATTGATATTTTCTTCAATTTCATAGTTTTTCTTCTGGGAGCATTTCTGCAAACTTCCCCTAAACCCATTTTGTAAAAAAATTCCTGGAAGTGGATCTGGAAGTGGATCTGGAAGTGGATCTGGAAGTGAACCTGGAAGTGAACCTGGAAGTGAACCTGGAAGTGGATTTGAAAGTGAACCTGGAAGTGGATTTGAAAGTGAATCTGGATGGGCTGCTGAAACGCGATCTCTATCGAAAATAATTGGCATTTTACCTACTGGCATTCCTCCTCTGCGTTAACAGACGTCTAAAACTACTAAAATTTAAAAATATATTATTAAGTATGAGTTGAGGTATTTAATAATATAATAAAAGTTGCCAGCATATAACATCTATATTTCCAAGCATTGTTAAATACTATTTACAGAGAAAATTCTGGTCGTTCGATTATACTTCTTTAAGACATAGAACCTATTTATATTATATACCACTCGAGCGATTATAATGATATAATCGGAAAAAGATATAAACAGATCAGAAGATATGTATGTTTGTTATTTAATCATAACCTATATAGTCCACCTGGCTGGGTAATTCGTGGGTCCATAATGTTCGGATATCGCTGCCCTGCTGGGCCACTCTCAATTATTGTTTTATCTGCTCGCTTCCATTTCCGTTTCCATTACCGAGGCACTTTTATGGTCGCGCTCTCTTGCTTGACTTGACTTGGCCCCGCTTCCAACAAGGTCACCCCCCACACACACGACCCACACATCGCCGTGCCACACACCACCCCGCCGCCACTCACGAGCTTAGGCATACTTGGCGTCTAATCAAGCCCAAAACCAAAACAACAAGGGCCATGGAATGGACACGGGGCTTTGGGAGTCGTAGGTGGGCGGCGGACAGGTCGGTCCTCTTTGTCAAATGTGTGTCATGACCTTACGCACAAGCCAGCACACTGGCCCAGGATGACAACTGGAAAGAGGAGGACGATGTAGCCACCACAAGAAGCTTAAACATTAAATTATTACCAGAAAAAAAACCTTTATAAATTCTACGTGCGCAAAATACCAGTAGGAGTGCAATTTCGATACTTTAGATATTGCTACAAATCCATATAAATCGGAAATTGCTCTCACTCGGACATAAGTCAGAAAGGAACGCCGAATCGGACAACTATATCATATATCAGCCATAGAACCGAAGGGAAAATTTGTAGAAAAAAAATTATAACTTTATCAGTTTTCAACATATTTTTATCAAATTTAAGATTTGACTTCTTATATATATTTTTGAATTTCGGAAATGAGGGAAATAACATATTTTCATCAAAATTGAGGTTTGCCCATAATAACTTTGCTCGTATAATAATAGCCGAAATTACATAATTTATATTGTAAGTTATACAAATAAAAACCAACAAGTATTCATATTATTATTATTATTAAAAATAAATATGTAAGTCCGTTGTACCCATTTTTATTTAGCTAAAAAACTTCTGATCAAAATTGTAATTCCCTTTGCAAAGATACTACCTTATATAATTATATCATGCTAAAATTTACTTATTATTGGGATAACAAAGCACTCATTGACATCAAAATCAGCTTATGTCACTGCCTAATTTTCCTAATTTTTCATTCCGAGTTGTTCACTTGCCATATCTGGATCTGAAAATCTTTCTAGAAAATCATTCCCGAAAAAAAATGTGTGACTTGTTCATGTTTAAGATCGTGATCGTCGGAGATATGGGTGTGGGCAAGAGCGCCCTCTTAAGCCGCTTTTCGGAGGACAGCTTTCCTATGGATTACAAACCGACCGAAATTGTTAACAGCGCAGTATGCGCGACGAAGGTGATGGGAAAGCCAGGGTTCCTTCAACTGTGGGATGCCTCCGGAGATCGGTTATACCGTGTCGCGCTCCGAAAACTGTTTGCTGATGCCCATGGATTTATTATCGTATACGATACGACCTCGCTTAGCAGTTTCTGCAACGTGGACTCCTGGCTGAAGGAACTCGCCGACTTTGGCCCCAAGGAAGTCAACATCATGCTGGTGGGGACCAAGTGCGACGAGCAGGAGAAGCGCCAAGTCACCCAGGAAACGGTGTCCAACTACGCAGAGCAGCATGGCCTCTCCTTCATGGAGGCATCGCCCAAGAGTGGTGCCAATGTCAAGGATGTCTTCAACACCTTGGCATTCGATATGCGGCACCGCATTGGGCCATCGACACTTATCGGATAATAGAGATCACCAGCTCGGTGGAAAGGATAAGGCGGATAAGGAAAAAAATGATGGCGATGGCGATGGCAATGTTCCTGCTTAGTTTACGAATTTATTTAAATTTAGTTTCAATTTGTTAGCTGCAAGGAACCGACGAACACACATAATTTAAACACAACAACAACACAACCTAATTTAAACAAATATTTTGTCAATCACGTATCAAATTTTAATCACAAAAATATATTATTCTCAATAAACGAAGTCTTGGAAGTCTCGGAATTTTGTATTCCATGATTTGTAGCATAGGTTTTCCTTGATTTTCCATAAGATTTTCCAAGTTATTTATAAGAATATGTTAAAAGCCGGTGAAGTTATTATTTTTGCTATACAACTTTCCTGTTCCTTTAGTGTATTGCAAACTTCTGAGTTAAATTGATACACTGCAAGGTTGTAAATTTATTTAATAACAGCATCTCTTTCATCATATTTAGCTGAAACAATTCTGAGGAAATTAATTGATATGATTTATACGCCATTAAAGTCAAAATATGTCAGAATATTTAATAATACGAGCCGGAATGTGAATGTGAAATATATATAAATTGAATTAATAACCTAATCGGAGCTCAGAGTAGTGAGGAGGACTTTAAAGGCAGTTGGAATTTTCAATTAGGCCCAATCAAGATACGGCTAGAGTTGAGATAAATTCGACTTGGAGTGATTTGTTATTGAGGCTGGGAATAATACACAAGGCTGTAGAGCTGTGCCACACGCACACATAATAAATGAAATCAAGTATTCAAATATGCTGCCATTTCCCCGGCTCCGGGCGGGTCCATCCCGTTCTGGCTTTTCCGTCGCAACCTGGCAAGTGTTCAACCGCAACTAAGATGGCACTCAGTTCTCGGCACATACCCTTGCTGGCTCTGTAACACTCTGTATCCTTTCCTCAGGCTGAGACAGACACGACGAGAGGCTTCGCAGCCCACATAAGTATGCTATGGATTCTGTCAGAATGTTAATCCAATCCCATTGCGGTTGCTTTGTAGTCTCTCTATGCGAGGGTGTGTGTGTGTGTGGGTGTGTGTGGCCCAGGATGTGTTGATTTTTGGCTAAACAAAAAACCAAAGCCAGCCCCCGCAGCCACGCCCTGACGCCACAGGCCTTAACCCTTAAACTGTGACCATGACTCTATTTTAATGTTGCGAATATTTTTTTTAATTAATGGAACAAAAAAATATTTTTAATTATAACTTGGTAATCTTACATTTTAAGCATCACTCTCTGATATTATATCTCAGTGAAAATTTGATTTATAGTTATAGCTGGCTTCTCTGGTTAAGCAAATCAAGGAACTTTCTTCACAGAAGGGTTAAGCCCATCTCCTTCGGCAGCTTCGTCTTCGACTTTTGCTAATGAAATAGTCCCGTTTTTCTTACCCGCCGTTCATGTGTTTGTTTTTTAGGCCTCACAGACAAAGGCGCCAGCCGAAAAAAAGGGTACGACTTCCTTTCTTTCCAGCCATTTCCGGCGCTTTCTGCCGCTTTTCTTCGACTTAGCCGCTCAGCTTCTGGTTGTTTTTTTTGGCCGCATTAAAATTCAAAATACGTTCACCAAAAGGCAAAAGCCAATTTCAACCTTCGCTGCCTGACAAAATTCATTTGGCAATCGACAGCCAAGCACTGGTCCGGCTTTCTTTTTTTTTGTTTTGTTTTGTGTGGGAGACAAAATAGGGGAATAGGATAGGGTTTCCCGGAGTTTCCTGGATTTCTCGAACTGAATTGCGGTGTCTCCGCCTCATGCATAGTCAACAAGCGAATGTGGCCTGTCCTTGCCATCCTTCTTCGCGGCAACACACGAAAAAAAATATATATATTTCCAAGCATGAAAAGTAAAAAGAATTTTCCGGATTTTTTGTATTATTATTATCCATAAGTTTAAACGTTTTCAGCAACATATGTCTTAAAATTATTTTAAAGTGTTACAAAAACTTGAAAACAACGCTTAAGTATATGTTATCTGTATGGTTTATATATTTTTAAAACTCTACCTAAGGCAAGTCAATATTTAAACATTTTGCTGTGCATCTCAATCTTTGCTTTATCTTTTCTCTTTTTTTTTTTCTCGAATTTACCCCTCTATTCGATTCGTTTGCAGTCCGCCAAATTGTGCGCTTCGTTTAGTTTTCCCTCTCTAAATGTGTGTGTGTGTGTGTATGGTGTGTTGGTTAGTCAGCTGACAGCTGTAAGCTAAAAATTGCACGCACCGAAAGATATACCCAGCAGGGATATTCCCGCTAAGGGGAGTCTTGGACTGCACAATATTTTGAATTGTAACTAAAATTGAAATAATTACTTTCGATTCTATTAACCTGAATAAAACCAACTAAAGATAAGGTAACACTAAGAAACTATCAAATGTAACTATCGATAAGAAGAAGACTCGATAATGTAATCGATCGTGCATGATCACTCTTATAGAGAACGATACCAGAGACAGACGTAAAAGAATAAAAGTTAAGAAAATAAAGACTTTACAAATTACAAAATTTCTTAAATGTGTTCAACATATTTAGCAACTTAAAATAAGGTGAGACAAATAGGTTTCATCCCTTATTTTAAAATAAAATACAAATTTGTATGGCAGTATAATTTTTAAAAGAAGTTTTCTTCTGCACAAACATGAATGATTACCTCTTTGGTAACTACAAATGCTTTAGAAAAATTAAAACAAAATAATGTTGGCAAAATATGGCAATAGAAATTAAAAAAATATATATATTTTCAGTGTAATTTAAAAAAGCAAACTGATCCTAGAGATAGCCCTAGAATCAGAGCTTCTTAAAGAAACTGAATTCTCAGTTCTTGGCATATATCCTTCCCATAATCCTGGGTAGACACTATTCGCCATCTTGCATCTGTGTGAGTGTGCAAGGGAGGGGGGCTTATCTGACATTTACGCATTGCAAAAAGAAAAAAAACAAAAAAGGAGAAAAGGGGAGGCGATGCGAAAAAAGTTGGCTATGCTTCATGAAGTTTTGCCATCAATATTCCGCTCCCCGCGAACCCTTGAACCCTTGAACCCGGCATACTGATTGTGTGGGTGCGTCCAGTGTGTGCGTGTGTGTGTGTGTTATGGACACGTTGTGGCGATAAATTTTGTCATGCTGCGTTATTGAACCCTTGAACCTTATAAAAATTTATAAATGTCAGTAAACTGCTGAAGGTCGTCAAGCAGGCCTAAAGTTCCGGCGCCCGGGAGTCGGGTCCTTTTCCCTTTTGCCAGGGAACTATACAAAAATGGAGATGAAGACGGCTCAGTCAATGAACTGACGATGGAAGCCCCACCAGCGAGATCCCGAAATGCTTGGCCCTATATGGTATTTGGTATGAAGCAGTAAATAAGTTCATCTACAGAAGTGGAACTACTTTGCCCCGATCTCTGGGGAATTTATTCCCCATTTATTGAAGCAAAAGGCACACACACACACACTATTTATAATTTAGCACAATTGAATATTGATGAAATGCCGACAACTTGTAGTTTTATAGCTTTGCTTAAAAGGGGAATTAGGAAATACATATGTAGTTTTTAAGGGGAAAGTGTGACTATACTTAAAGACAAATCAATTAAGTTGGAAATTTAATTTTTCTCAGAAGATCATTTTAAGAGTACAAAAAATAACTTGGCAAGATAACTTGTCAGCGATAGAGCAGACGTTCGTTTAATTTTCGCTGAAAACCGAGTAATTTCTATGCAAAAGTGACCAAGGAAAGGGATATTCAATTTTCTGAGGAGTTGCAGATAAAAGCCCGAGCCCCTGCAACTTTTTATCTCCCCATAGAATCCTTTGCCCCTTTTTGGCAAAGCCAGCCCAGCCTTCTAGCTAGTTAGAAGCTATTTCAAAAACTATAAATATGGAAATACTCACTTTGGTGCCGCAATGCCAGGCCAAGAGAGCCAGTGAGTGGACAGAAAAATACGTTGTGCAAAACGGAATGCACTGAAAAATATAAATCGAAGAAATTAATTCAATAAAATTCTATTTATTTTATTATAGTTTTAAACAGAAGTTTACATTTATTTCTAACGCCTTAGAATATATATATTCCGAATCTTTTTAGCCACTTAGAACATTAAGAATGTCTATTAGAATTACTTAGTGCATGGAATATTAAAATAATAATAATGCTAAGCCATATCTAGACCGGTTTCTTCCTCTGTGAAAATAAACCCGGCGCGGGGAGTGCACCGGATAAAGAGGACACACAGAATGGAGATGAGGATGAGCATGAGGACACGGCACAGCTGCCGCACCACGTCACTTGAATGCGCAAACACAAAGACTCGCATATGAGGCGAGGTCGGACTGGGCTTGGATCTCGGTTCGGTTTTAGCCAAGACGAGTGCTGCGCTCTGTCTCGACGAGGACCGCCAGGACTGATGGCGATGAGGACGAATGAGCTGCGACTCCGCACCAGCTCTCATAAACTTGAACATAATTCGCCGGGGTTGTCCTTGACGGAATCCTCTTTAACTATAAGCTGGCAGGACTCGAGAACAAAACGACTGAGCCCGACGACTGGGCAAAAAATTAAGCAAAGAAAAAGTTGTACATTTCAAAATCAATCAAGGAATAAACAGTAAATATAATCAGTTAACATTTTAACTCGACCAGGGAAATATGTATTATAACTGAAGCATGCGGAAAAGTATTATTTTGTATTAAAATTTTAGTCACAAGTGTGACCATACCTTGAATATATGTATATTCTTCATCAGCAGACAAGTCAATCTAGCCATGTCCATAGACGGACAACTTATGTTTTATGCACGTTTATTTATATTTTACTTTTAAGAAAATCGAACAATTACATGGCATCGTAATGCTTTCATAACAGAGTTATAATTTAATAGAAATAAACTATAAATATTGACATAATCTTGTTAATTTTTAAGATAATTGCCAAGTTAATATTTAAAAAAATTAACTTAATATTTTTAACTTTTAATTTGACCGAAATTGATTAATTTCAAATAATATATTTGCAAACTGCAAGGGTATTTAAAGTTCGGCCTGCTTCCCTACCTATTTTTTCTTGTTTTTGTTCAACTGTTAGAACGGGGAAGTGTTCAGTGGTCAGTGCTTTGGAGGACCTCCTCACATGGCATCCCTGCTCCTCGCCAAAAGGCTTTAGTTATTACAAATGGTCGGACAGTTCAGAGAAAAGTCCTCTTCCTGCGCCTGCCTGCTGTGTGTAGTATGTTTTCCCTCGTTAAAGATGTGAAACCGCCTGCTAAAGCTCACTCAAGTGAAAAATTTGAAAACGTCCAGTAATATGAAATGAAATGAAATGAAATGCGAGGCCGGGCCAGGCCAGGCGAGGAGGAGTAGTAGTAAAACACACACAAGGCAAGGCCAGAAGGAACACAGGGACGGGAGTCCAAGTCCGAGACCGAGTCCGAGTCCGAGTCCGAGTCAGTGGCCATAAACGAGCCAGGACAGAAAGCGGAAGCTCACGTACGGCATATTAAATAAATTGGCATGGCTATGTGATGCGGTAAGGACCTTGCACCCAATTCCATGCCACACCACACCACACCACTCCACTCGACGCCTACCCAGCATCCCCGAAAGACACCAAGGAAACTTACCCGAGGCGAAGTGATTAGAAGGCAGTCATTAAAGGCAACCACAATTTGATCACTTCAACTTGTTATCGGGGACTTGCCGGGGCATACTAACAGAATTTTCCGAGTTTCCGTAATTTGCCACTGCAATTTAACACTGTTCAAAGTTATTGGATAAGTTTTCTTCTTTTTTTTTTTTTGTTTGGGTTAAAGCTTTCCCAAAGTCCAGTAATCAATTCAGAAAAAGAGCACAGAAGTCAGAAGGTTGCTAAATAAAGAAGGCAATTCGAGAACAGTTTACACTGAAAGATTCCATATAGTCTGACCTTAATAATAGTAATTGTTTTATTAAATGTTTATTTTATAATATAATATTATATATTGCTCACAAAGATCTACTGAGTTCCCTCATAAATAAGGTAAGAGTATGAACTTAACGTCAGAGTGCTGTAGAATCATGAGAAGAAAACGTGGAAAAATGTCCGGGTGAGACAAATCGGTTTAACCTTACTATACTGACAGCCAAACAAACACACAATTGAATTTATGTAAGCCCGGGTTCTAACAGCCAAAATCTACTGGCCAAAAAGAGCCAGGAAAAAGGCAGGACGAAATTCTACGTGGAAAGGCGAAAAAGTTTTGGGGGGGGGGGGAAAAAGCACAGACACACGGAGGAGAAACTTCGACTGCTTCGGAATCGGTGCCCGGGCATTTGTGTTATCGGTAATTATTTTGGTAGTTTTTCAAGTGCTATCGCCACTTTGGGTACTTGCTCTGTCACTATCCCCTCCAGCCTCCCCACCAGCAGCCTCGTCATTGCACAACCCCCATCGCACTCCCATTCCCACTCTCGGTCGAAGAGTGAACTAAGCTTATTTACCCATTTTTACTAATGGCCCGGGAGGAGTCCAGCGGACAGACAGATAAATATGAAGGCGGGTGGTGGGACAGAGGACCGAGGCGGAAAGTGGTCCACCAGAGACAACTGCAGTAATGCGATAAAGCTACACAAAACAGTACAGTGGTTGCCTCTGCAAGACTAGGTATATTTAAAGGAAACACTATAACTGATAATCACTTATCTATATTTATAATATATTATTATTATTATATAGATATTTGCAGTCGTGATTAATCCAAAAAGTAAAAAACTGTTATTAAAATAAAATTCTTGGGGATTCCTTAAAAAGCACACTGTATCTCGGAAGATTTCCATTAGAAAAATACTTAATTAGTTACTTAACATATAAAAATGTACAAAAAAAATCCTATTAAATATTTGGAGCTCTTAAAAAATTAATACAAAAAATGCCAGACAAAAAAGGAAAGAAATACAAGTTGAACAAACAATTTTTCAAAAATGACTTTTAAAGAAATGCAATCTTAGTACGACTCTTTTAATTAATTCCATATTTCTCACATTACATTTTTTTGGCTTAAACTGTAGATCGGTCTTTTTAAAATATTCTTGTTTTACACTCATACATATGTAGATCCCACTGTGCAAGTCCTTTGTCTTTGTCTGCTGCTTGAATGTTTGCTGTTCGGAGCCAAGGCAGAATGCAGCTGCCTAACATATTTGACCCAAGTCGAAGGAGGCTTCCTTTTTTCCGTTCCCAATTCCACCTCCACCTCCCTCCCTCTCTCTCCCCTTCTCCTCCATCGTTAAGGTCCAGCTGTGGCATGCGTTTGTTTGCAAACTTGATGAACTATGCACCAACGGAGTTCCCTAGCCTTCGTCGCTGCCACTTCGATGCTGCTTTCCACCCGGCTGCTTTTCCGGCATCCTTTTCCATTTCCCTGTTGCCAATATACATAGTTGGCAGCTCACAATTTGGGATGGTCAAGGTCGGTCTGTGAAATATTAACCCAGTTGATCACTCCCAAAAAAAAAATAGGAGAACTGCAGCAAATTTATTGTGTGTGTTTGAGCCTTGAGAAAAGTCATAGTTCTTTTTTTTACACTAATTTATCGACTACAAACACAGAAGTAAAAAATTGGCTAGATTTTGATTTTAAGATGCTTTTAAGGTGTCTTACGGTCTTAATTTAGTTCAGGTATTCGTGAAAAATACGAAAAATATTTTGAAATGTACAAAACTATTACAAATGTACAAAACTATTAACTATTATATTTGTAACTGGCAGATAACTTCATTTCTTGATCAGCATAATCAGCCGAGTCGATCTTCGAAACAGATCGCAGACTACACAGCTAACGTTTGCATGCAGATTAAATTCAAAATTAAATTTTAAAATTTGGAATTACCCAATTTCGCCCAACAAAATAAAAATCCGTAAATAATTTATAAGTCCATATTTAAAATAAATAGAAAAACGTAGAATTTGAGCAACATGAGGCGATACCAATGGAAGTTTTGACACATCCCGAAGTTTTTCCATCTCCATTCGTCACGGTCTCGTACCCAAAGTCGCCGCAGTTAATAAATTAAAACAAAATATAAATAAATTCGTAAATTAAGCAAGAGTATCGCCATTGTCATCGCCATCGCCATCGCCATTGATATCGCCATTGATAGCGCCATCGATATCGCCATTGATATCGCCATCCATATCGCCATTGACATCGCCAGCGCCAGCGCCATCGCCATCGCCATTAATATCGCCATCGATGTCGCCATTGATATCGCCATTGATATCGCCAGCACCATCGCCATCGCCATTGGCATCGCCTTTAATATCGCCATTGATATCGCAATCGATATCGCCATCCATATCGCCATCCATATCGCCATCCATATCGCCAGCGCCATCGCCATTGGCATCGCCATTGATATCGCTATTGATATCGCCATTGATATCGGCTTTGATACCGCCATTGATATCGCCATCGCCATCGGCTTTGGCATCGCCATCGCCATCGCCATTGGCATCGCCATTGATATCGCCATTGATATCGCCATTGATATCGGCATTGATATCGCCTTCGCCATTGCCATCGCCAGCGCCATCGCCATTGGCATCGCCATTGATATCGCCATTGATATCGACATGGATATCGGGATGGATATCGCCATTGATATCACCATTGATATCGCCATTGATACCGCCATTGATACCGCCATTGATATCGCCATTGATAGCGCCATTGATATCGCCATTGATATCGCCATCGCCAGCGCAAGCGCCATCGCCATCGCCATTGGCATCGCCATTAATATCGCTATTAATATCGCCATTGATATCGCCATCCATATCGCCATTGATATCGCCAGCGCCATCACCAGCGCCATCGCCATTGGCATCGCCATTGATATCGCCATCGATATCGCCATTGATATCGCCAGCGCCATCGCCAGCGCCATCGCCATCGCCATTGGCATCGCCATTGGCATCGCCATTGGCATCGCCTTTAATATCGCCATTGATATCGCCATCGATATCGCCATCGATATCGCCATCCATATCGCCTTCCATATCGCCAGCGCCATCGCCATCGCCATTGGCATCGCCATTGATATCGCTATTGATATAGCCATTGATATCGGCTTTGATACCGCCATTGATATCGCCATTGATATCGCCTTCGCCATTGCCATCGCCAGCGCCATCGCCATTGGCATCGCCATTGGCATCGCCATTGATATCGCTATTGATATCGGCATGGATATCGCCATTGATATCGGCATGGATATCGCCATTGATATCGCCATTGATATCGCCATCGCCATCGCCATTGATATCGCCATCGCCATCGGCTTTGGCATCGCCATCGCCATTGATATCGCCATTGATATCGCCATTGATATCACCATCGCCATCGGCTTTGGCATCGCCATCGGCTTTGGCACCGCCATCGGCCTTGGCATCGCCATTGCCATCGCCATCGGTTTGGTCTTTATCCGTCTTGTCCTGTTCATCCTGGAGGTGATCTCCATTATTCGCCTCCTCGGAACACGGCAATGTTAGTGGAAAAAGGCGGTTGTAGATTTCCAAAGCCATAAAGTAAAACACATCCCTGACATTGATTTTACGCTTGGCCGATGTCTCCATGAAGGAAAGGCCATGCTGCATTGCGTAGTTGGACCCCCTTTCGAGGGTTACCTGTCGTTTCTCCTGCTCGTCGCACTTGGTCCCCACCAGCATCATGTTGACCTCCTTGGGGCCGTATTTAGTGACATCCTTCAGCCAGTAATCAACGCTGCAGAAGCTTTCTAACGAGGTCGTGTCATAGACGATTATAAATCCATGGGCATCGCGATACACTTTTCGCAGTGTCCTATGGAAATAATCGTCTCCGGACCCATCCCACATAATAAGGAGCCCGGTCTTTTCATAGACCTCCATTCTGCGCACACGAGCGTCGAAAATCACGGTCGGTTCGTAATTCCTTGGGAAGCTGTAATGCGCAAAGCGGCTAAAGAGGGCGGTCTTACCCACACCCATATCTCCGACGATAACGATATTGAACTTGAAATCAGACATTTTCCTTGATTTGGGAATGATTTGGGAATGATTTTGAAAAGATTTTGAGATCTAAACGTAGCAAGTGAACAACTCGGACTGAAAAACTAGGAAAGGTAGGGCGTAACGTAAGCTGATTTTGTTGAATTTGATTTCAATGAGTGCTTTGTTATCCTAAAGTATGGTTAAATTATGGTTAATGGCCTGCTTTAGGTAACATTTGAGAAATATACATATGTACTCTGAGGTCAGGATTTTATTTTAATTAAAAACACTTTAAAATAAAGAGTTATATGAAATTTTATAACGATCCTTTCATTTCACCAATCGCATTGAAATGTATCTTTTTTATTTTTTTTAATATTCAAAACATTTGTTTATTATGTTCATCTCTTAACTTTAAAAAGTCATAGAATAATCTTCGGCTGTTGTTATTTCAAATTCAAAGTAAATTTAAAATATTTTTAACTTCCATTAAAGAACCACATATATTTTTCTAGACTGAATTCTTTGTAAATCGATGTACATACTTAGTTTGCTAGTCTGTCTTATTTGTTGCTTCCACATTGCTCACACTTCGGTTAATCATTTCTGTGTCTGTGCTTTTTTTATGCTTATACTTATGTGACACTTGTGTATCATCATTTGTTTGGGTCTGATTTAATACGAGCAATGACACAATGTTGACGCCGGCCGAGGACAGGCAATTTAACTACGATGTCGCCGCTGCAGCGCCTCAAGGACGCGAGCATGGCAGTCGGATGGTCCGGAAAGTCCGCCCAGTGCCACCCCAGGACATCCCCTCCCAACCCCTCCGTGGTCCGTGTCCCATTAGGTGTGGGCCTTTGTCTTTTGGTATCATTATCAACACCCTGGCATGTCGCCTTCGTTCATTTTTTTTTCTCGCCTCGCTGCTTATTCTTCCTCATCCCCCATGCACGGAAAGAAAAATGTACAGAGTTCTTAAAGCCCACGGTACGTACATATAAACAACAAACATATGTACGTCATGTCCAAGGCACACAAGAGGCCTCTTTACCATGGGCACTTGTCGCTGCACTGGAATTACCAAAGTGGTCTTGATATCCATGTAAAAAGTTGGTCAAGGAACAGTTGAAGAAGCTGCTTATTGTCATTAAAAAACTCTTGTTTATATTTGGCAAAACCTTTTGGCTTTGCCATTATTTGTAACTATATATATTTATTAGTTTCTTAAATGGCCTATGTTTTCTCCCTGTGCAACTGTTGTTTTATAAGATATTTTGTTGCCGCTTATTTCGCTTTCGCCTTCGTTTCCACTCAGTTCAAGTGTTTTGCATTTTATGCTTGGAACAGGAATCAAGTGAGAATAGTCATTGTCAACTGAGTGGGAGCTATGATGGTACCCTGTTGATAGGCCAGACTTAGGCTCATATAGCATGTATCAATAAATCAATTGCTTTGGACGAATGTGAACTATTCATTTTAATAATACTTTATATAATTATCATCCATCAATTAATATTTTTAGTCATAACATCATAGTATTTAAGCAGAAGATCATTGTAGCTTATAAACAAAATTATCCACTCTTTGGTAATTTCTGGTTAATTTTCTATATAAATTATGAAATCTTTCATAATATATATATTTAAAAACCCCATATACATATGTATGTGTGTTGGTCTATATCAACCGCTGATACCCTGGGTCGAGAAAAACGTTTGTTGCCTCGTCTTCATCATTATCATCATCTGCGCTGCACCACGGCAGTTGGCGTCCTTTTTCAAAAATTAACACAAGGCTAAGCTAACGCGGGGAATATAAATAAGAGAAATAAGATGTAAGAGCAAAAAGATGAGAAATGAAAAGAAATGTCATTTCTCACAATATAAAAACTGTATGCTAAATAATATGGAATGACCTGAATTTAAGAAGAAGAAGCCATGGGCCAGTTGTAGGGATCATTTGCAAAAGCCATGTAGAAGCTGAACCAATTTATTTACCAAAACAGGGCAGAGACCTCGAAGGAATGCCAGAAAAGTTGTATATTTCATATTAAAAATACAAATTAAAACATTGAGTTTAAGCACTAAAATATAGAGTACTAAATAGTTAAAAATTATTAGTGAGTTATTAGTGAAAGATACTTACTGACTCCCAGCACCAGTCCGAAAGGATTTCTCTTCCTTTTCCCGTAGATTTCACTGTTTTTAATAAACTTAAGTTATTTACATTCTAGGATAGGAAACTTGTTTAAATTCCAATTACATGGATTACTAGACTAAAAACTGTATAAACTTCGATTTGAAAACAAAATTATAATCTAGTAATCCTTGGAATCGAAATGTCACATCCGAAATCCAACGACCCCGAGCCAATCCCCAAACTATTCAGTCTTTCTTGTGAGTTCAAACAGTTCACACCGTTTACCGGAACAAAATTTGTATAGTACAAAAGTTTTTTGGTTTCAAATTTGTTTGTTTAAGGAACAAATTCAGGCTTGCCTAATTTTTCAAGTCTTGTACTCTTGTTTTCCACTGCAAAATTGTTAAAGTTTCTATTTCATCTTTTTGAGATTCGTGAACAAAATGTCGAACTCGTTCTCTTACTGGAACGGTCAGTCCCTGAACGCCAATGTGTTTCCCCAGATGGGGGATCTCCAGCAGCAACATCAGCAGCAGCAGCAGCAGTCTCAGCCGCATATGGGAAGGGGAGCAGCAGCAGCAGCAGCAGCTTCAGGAGGATTCGGTGCTGGCGGATGGCATAGCCAGTCGACGGCGACACGAGCTCAATCCTCTGCCGCGCCGGCGGGAGCATATCCGCCGAGTTCGTCGGCTGGCACATACCCCTCGGCCGGTGGTGCGGGCCTGGGCCTCGGCCAGGGCGGCATGGCCATGCAGAGCATGAATCCTGGGGCACAGATGGGCATGGGCGACTACGGCACCGTGAGCGCCCCGCTGACCTGTAATGTCCCAACCAACTTCTTCAGCCAGGGACAGAGTCAGTTCGAACCCTGCATTGACAACGGCGAGGCTTTCTGCGCCTACAACGGCATGGACATGAGCATGAACTACGGCGGCGCCCAGGGCAAGGGCGGCTTCTGGTAAGGATCGGCGCATGGAACTCGACAAGATAGCTGGATTACATACCGAATATACTGCCAAGTTTCTCCAGTCCACTCCGTTCCATTCCATTCCATTCCACTCAATTCAACTCCACTCCACTCTCTAACCAAAACTTCTACCCAAAACCTCACCCCAACCCACCCTACCCCATGCCACCCCAACCCAACCCACCCCACGCTACACCTTATTCATAAACCACTTTTCAGCCACTAATACCGAGGGTCTGCGATGTTATATATCCATGCTGCCTCGTATATAACATCGCCTGTTTCGTTTTCCACACGCTAACACAACCTGCCAACCGTTGCATCGGTTCTGGCGGGACACATGGACACATGGCACCGAAGAACCAAAGAGATCAACATTTGGATGCGGCGTATCAAGCACATTTATATTGTTTATACTCTAGGCGAATCACCACCGCCTTGTGATACCAATCTACACCTTTCCATCGCTACTCTGCCCCTGGAGATGAGCAGCAGCAGCAGCAGCAGCAGTAGTAGCAGCAGCAGCAGCAGATCGCTTCAACCGGAACTCGACAAGTCAACACATTAGCAGCAGCAGTTCAAGCCTTCCCCCCACACAAAAAAAAAACTTTATTGTAAAGACACCGCTCGGTATTAGTGGCCGAATTAAATATTACCTGTTTCGTTCTCAAAGTCCTTGGGTTATTTTTTAAGTCTTGTCTAAAATATTCTTTCCAAAAATGGGTTCAACCTTTCTCAATTGATTAAAAGATTACAAAAATGTATAAATATATAATATATATAGATTATATTTTCTTTGTAAAGAAGTATCCCAAGCAACTAATTCAACAAAGTAGATATTTTGTCATTATAGATCAGAGGCTACTTATGTTATAATTATCAGTATCTCTCGCATGTTCAAATAGCCGAAATTGAAATTAGAATACAATTAAATAGTTATTAGAGGCGAGAATAATTTAAATAAATACAGAAATTATAAGAGAAGATTATTAATCGAGATTAATTAGCTTCCGACTGGCTGATTTAGATAATGACTCTGAAATGGTATATATTTTAAGCTTATGCTTGAAATTATTACCTGCCACTTTCATAGGCCATACTTGGGAGTTAGGCTTTGTCAAATGACATAGAATTATACACTTTAGCAGCGTATATATTTAAGCAAACCACACACTGACCACGCTAATTTTAATAATATAATTCCACCACAGACTATCACTTTAATTGGGCCACCAGCCCCCTCTGCTAATTGTCTGAGACAAACTCCGATTAAACGCTAACCGCTAAGCACCATCATTAGAACTCCCAAAACCAGATCTCTGAGCCATATATCTCAGCAGAAATATGGTCAAAAACAATGGAAACTATACTACACGATACTATATGCGATACTATACATATATCATCTATGCAAATGCGTTGAAGCCACTCCCCCCCATCCGACAGATCGTGGGGCTTGACTGATTGCCGCGAAATGATGTTGCAGTTTCCATACAAACTAGACACGCTAACACGTTCAAAGCTCCATACACCGAAAAAAAAGTGTCTTTTCATTAAAGAACATGTCAGTAAATGTATTCAAAAAATTAAAGATTTAAGGATTTTATTCATTAAATGTTAAATTAAAGTTCATGAAATGTGAACCAACGATCATATTACTTTTAGATCTTTCTTTAGTTGATTTCTCAATGAAGGTACCACATTTTCCTCTGTGTAATTGGCCAGAACTCGTTCCGAGAGCTGCTGATTGCCGCACGCAACCATCCCATCCCAACCCATCCCATCCCATCCCATTCCATAACATCCATATACTTATATATAGCCGGGGCTCTTTTCGAGATCTAAAACAATAATCGATCAGAATTCAAACCGTCAACATGGAACGCTGGCAAAATCGCGTCGCAGTCGTTACCGGAGCCAGTTCCGGCATTGGTTCGGCCATAGCCAAGGATCTGGTCAACGCGGGCATGACTGTGGTGGGCCTGGCCCGTCGGGTGAACCGGGTGAAGGAGCTGCAGAAGGAGCTGCCGGTGGAGAAGCGGGGCAAACTCTTTGCCCTTTACTGTGACGTGGGCAGCGAGAGTTCCGTGAACGAAGCCTTTGATTGGATCATCAAGAAATTGGGCGCCGTCGACATTCTGGTGAACAATGCCGGAACCCTGCAGTCGGGTCACCTGGTGGACATGAATCCGGCCCAGATGCAGCTGGTGCTTCAGACCAACATCATGGGCATCGTGCTCTGCACCCAGCGTGCCGTCCGCTCGATGCGGGAGCGCAAGTTCGATGGTCATGTGGTGCTCATCAACAGCATCCTGGGCCACAAGACCATGACGGCGATGGAGGGCGTGGCGCCAGATGTCAATGTCTATCCGCCCAGTAAGCATGCAGTGACGGCCCTAGCCGAGGGATATCGCCAGGAGTTCCTCGGACTGGGCACACGCATCAAGATAACGGTGGGGTTTTTATATAATATTTTTTAATATTTCGAATATATTATACATTTCGTTGCTTGTATACTTTCAGAGCGTCAGTCCGGGAGTGGTGGATACGGAGATTCTGCCCGACAGCATCCGAGAGGTGATCAAGGACCGCATGCTTCACTCGGAGGATATTTCGCAGGGCGTGTTGTATGCCATAGCTACGCCGCCACATGTCCAAGTGCATGAGTTGACCATAAAACCGATTGGGGAAACCATGTAGAGATGTCCTTGAATATATTTTTCTAAGTTGATTTTTTTTTAGATTTATCATTTCTTTGTAATGACCTTAAATGCATATTCTTTGTGTTATTTTTGCCACAGTTTTACTTATTTTTTTTTTTATCTACACCCACCAATTAGATTAAGGATTATGGATGCTTTTTTTGAACATTTAGAACTACAAATAAACAAGAAACTTGAAACTTAAAGCCTGATTTTTATACCCTTGCAGGGTATTATAATTTTGGTCAGAAGTTTGCAACGCAGTGAAGGAGACATTTCCGACCCTATAAAGTATATATATTCTTGATCAGGATGAACAGCTGAGTCGATCTAGCCATGTCCGTCTGTCCGTCTGTCCGTCTGTCCGTCCGTCTGTCCGTCTGTCCGATTATACGCAAACAAGTCCCTCAGTTTTAAAGCTATCTGAATGAAACTTTGCAGGTAGTCATCTATATGCTCTCACTCCTACATAAGTCGGAACGGGCCGGATCGGACGACTATATCATATAGCTGCCATTGGAACGATCGGTAAAATTTTGGATAAAAAATTATAACTTTGTCAGTTTTCAACATATAATCACCAAATTTGATATTTGGCCATTTATTATTGTTTCAGAATTTCGTATTAAATTTCATGAAAATCGGACGACTATATCTGAGAACAGTAGGAACAATCGGCAAAATTTTTGAAAAGAAAGCTATAACTTCGCTGTTTCTCAACATATTTTCATCAAACTTTAGATTTGGCCACTTAATATTATTCCAGAGTTTTGATTTAAATTTCATGAAAATCGGACGACTATATTCTAATACTGCCATAGGAACATCACCGAAATAATAGAAAAAATCATAACTCGGTTGTTTCTCAACATATTTTCATCAAATTTGAGATTCGGCCATTTAAAGTTATCTTAGAATTTCGTTTTTAATAACATAGCTCAATTGTAATCTGCAAGGGTATATAAACTTCGGTAAGCCGAAGTTAGCTTCCTTTCTTGTTATAGATTAAAATACTATTTGCAGATCTCTTCTAAAAATAAATATAAATATTTTGAACAACAGGGAGTATGAAGATATTTTCTGTAGAACACTAAACACTGCAAGGGGCTTTTATAGTAAAGAAAGAAATATTTTTAATCAATCAGTAAATTATTAAATTTCTTTGCCATGTAACCATATATGTTTTTATATCACAGATGGAACTCCGCCTCAGTTTGAGTTTATAATCTGCAGAACCCCAACTCAGCTGTCCTTGTGCATGACAATTAAACTAAATATATATACATATTATATGCTTCTATTGTACACATTGTGACGCTTTTACCATTACTTATTTGCACAACTTGCCCCAGGCAACCAGAAAATGTGTGTTTTCAAATTGAAAATTCCTGCACAAAGATCGTTGTTGTGTGGCAAGTGGAAAAAGTGCTGGAAAATATAAATACAAATAAGAGCTGAAGAAAATGGCTTTCCGCATAATGGGCAGCCAACTAATTGCCATTGGCCCTAATAGCTCTAATTGACAATTTTTGTTGGCCGCCCTGCAAATGGCCCTCTCGAAACAAAGAGTCGCCACAGCTGGAATTTTACACAGAAAAGGCGAGCAATAAATGGGGGAAATAAAGAAGGGGGTTAAGGGGACTCTCCCTCAGATACTGAAATTAAATTCTCTGTCCTCAAAGAGTGTCATGTGCAATTGGGCAACTCCAGGCGATGGCTTTATGCGAGGAAACCGAATCATTAAAGCATGCTCCTTCGAGCAAATTCCTCTGCACGGAAAGAAAAAGGCACTCCTCCACAGTTCAGATTCAGAGAAAACTCTAGATTGCATAGCTTTAATTTATTTAGAAAATGTCTCATAACCTGAAGGTATTGTAAAATAAATGCATATTTAAGTTATTATTGGCAATCAACAAAAGAAAAAGAAAAAATTAATTGAACGTTGGAGTAACTTATTATATACATATTTTTTTTTGTTTTCTCTGTATTTCCTAGTGCCAGCCGCACATTTGATTTTATTTCAGCTTTTTCCGAGACCGTGTCCGTCCGGAAACTCAATTTGTCAGACAAATGCGATAGAGCTGCAGCAGAAAAGCATAAAACAGGAGCAATTGTCGCTCCAAGGCCACAGCAGCAGCAGCGGCAGAGGCGTCCTTTTGGCATCTATATCCTTGGCTAAGTCTATTAAAGCTAAGTAAACACTTTTCTCAATGAACTGCCATTGCAATTTCAATTGATTGCAATCGAAAAGTTACCGCCCCTTGAGTGTCAGCCAAAAGAAACAGAACCTACAAATAAAGGTTGGTAATATAATCAAATATAATATAAAATAAAATAATAAAATATAATACAATATAATTAAAAATTAATAATATACATATAATAATAATTAGAAATTAATTACAGCCATATTAATAACTGAATCAATCTCTTTCTCCACTTCCTTCCTAATTCTGTATATATATATATTTCCTGAAATATATATATGATCCAATAAGTTTGATATACTCATTAAAATTTTTACTTTTCGGCCGTGGACTTAGACATTCGCCATTAAAGCGGATCCAAAGGTGGGTCGCCCTTCGCGTAAATCTGACAGGTGACATTGACAAGGCAGCCATAATTCCTAGTTCAGCATAAGGAATCTTATCTTTAAATAGTACATATGTAGCAATCAGAAAGTTATGAGTTATGGTTAAGTTATGGTATAAATGAGACCTGTCATAAATCATAACAAGAAATAAGCAAAATAAAGAATCAACTTAAAGAAATAAGAAAGAATCATTACGAATTAAAGGTGCTAAATTTTCACCATAATTATCGGATTAATAATTATGATATTTGATATTTTTAAAATAATTTTGTTTAACTCATACTACAAATTTATAAATTTGTGTAAAAGAAATGCATTATACATATTAACATTTAGGAGATACTACAACTAGTGTCAAAATATGTATATTTTTGAAATAAGTAGACTTTATAAATCGATAGTTAAGTCAGCGCTCGAAAAGAATTCGACAAATAAAAATTGTGCAAAATAAAAATACTTAAAATATATAAATTTAAAAGCAGAAATATATGTACACTTCCAAAAACCACCGGAAAGGAATTTGACCTTCTTAGCAGTCACAGCATATGTATTTTTTAGAGGATAAATGCTTTTAAAGCTGATTACAACTATTAGAACGATTATCTAAAGATAAGTAGATTTACGAATTTCATGTTAGCTTCCTAAGCTAGGCCTTATATGAAATAAAATCAATTTGAAATTATAAGCCAACAAATGTGGACGTCTTTCATTTAGAGGATCAGTCTAGCTAACAAAACTCAAATCTATACGATCCAATTTGGAAATATTGGCATTCTATGGTATTGCAGCTAAAATCCACCATCAGCACTTTTCAATCCAATCCTTAATTTAGTAGAGAACTTTTCTGACCAAAGACTACAAGCGCATCCTAATCCATTAGCCAGGAGCATCCGAGACACTTTAATAAAATAATTTAATTATTGTCTAATAATCATTATAATTAATAATCATTATCCTTCCTTCGCAACTCAAACCTAACACACACAATTTTAACCAAAAAAGCCTGTAACAAATCGCCAAATAAACAAATACGAGCGGTAGGCCATAGCAGCTAAAGTTCTTATCTTTAAGTTAGTTTGTAGTTTTAACTATACTGTTAGCTTTATATAAATAAATAAAAACAAATAATCATTATAGTATATATACAAAAAATAAATAAGAAAAAATTTTACTTCGATTTATGTTTTTTTTTCTTGTTCTTTTGTCTGTCTCGCTTCACCATCATCATCATCATCATCATCCTCCTAATCACCATACTTTCCACAAAAGTTGTTTTGACGGCCTCACAAGGCCGTAGGCTGTCAAAAGTTTTTTATTACGTACATCCCATCCAATTCTTATTCCGTTTCCAATTAAGCTGTCATTATAGAAACTCAACTAGAAAAACTCGTAGTGTCGTGTGCCGGATAAATCTCGGATATTATAATAATTAGTTGTCAGATTCTCGCGTTGCTTGCTTTTGTGTATATTAGCCACCCGAGCACTATGGGTATTT
This sequence comes from Drosophila truncata, assembly GCA_008042515.1. NCBI lineage: Eukaryota > Metazoa > Arthropoda > Insecta > Diptera > Drosophilidae > Drosophila > Drosophila truncata. The sequence goes on from VNJQ01000159.1 coordinate 42,706, forward strand.
TTTCCGATTTTTCTAGAATAACTTCAAAACTCATTTATCATGAACAGAATCAAAAATATACCCCTCTATAAGGGTTCATAATCACGTTCATCGGATCACGAAAAAAAGCCCAAAAATTGCTTCACATTTAGTCAGAAATATATGGTAATCTAATATTCCAAATTTCTCACCAATTTGCAGACAGAAAAGTTAAACATAAGGACTAAATATTTTGAATTCGGTATATATAAAATGAAATAAACAAACTAAATCATTTTAAGTCCTCAAAATTGATTGCGAAAGGCTTACGTGAAAATTACATTCTTCATTTAGAGATTGTTAAGAATAAACCCATATGAGGAGCAAAATATTATTATGAACTTAACAGAAACAGCCTCAGAAATAACTATTCATTTTACATTTTAATGAGAGATTTTCACTTAAGTTTGAAGTTAAAAATTAAGTTGGCAACTGCTGACTTAAACAGTTACATTAAAATTATTAAATCAAGAGTTGTGTTATATTTTTTCCAAAAAATGAGTAAAATTTCCCATAGTACAGAGGGAAATATAGCGTCATTATTTTAGGCCCAAAACGATACAAAGCACAAACCAGACCCAAAGTCATGAATGTTTTGAATAATAATATTAAATTCATGCCTGCAGCAAGTTTTTTTCTGCCTTGAAGGTACGCTTACATTTGTTTATTATTTATTCACGCTTTTTTACAACGAGTGCAATGGAATTTAATGCGAATTCAATTAGTTCGATTATTTTCTAGCCCGACGAGAGTCCGATGGTTGCTTAATTAATATTAGATTTGTGACACAAAGGGGGGAAAAAACTGAACTTAATTACATTGCGTAAAATTTCATTTGCATTTTTTTCATTGTTCGCCATCCAGTGTTCATATGTGCATAATTTATTTTCCAATGTCTATCAAAATAAAATGCCATTTTTTAATACACAAATGTATGCACATGTAAAGCGTTACAATTTGAATTCAATAAAAAAAAACACACACACAATAAACGTTTTAGAATGCATTAAAATCTAAATGAATTAATAACGAATTGAGTTTAATATATTTAATGGAAAGCCAAGGATTCAAAAGGTAAATTAAATCGATTCTTTTACGATTTATTTGTAATTTATCTTTAAATAATAAAATTGCAGACTAAACTGGAACATTATCGAATGCTAGATTGCCAGCTACTTTAATTTCTGAACAGGTTCCTGCAAATGGCAGACCCAAACCCTTATAGTGGCGATGTAAAATGTATCCTCGGATCGGAGTCTGCAACGCCGGAGGCATCTGGCAGCTGCTGCTGCTGCTTCTGCTGCTGCTGCTGCTGCAGGAACTCACTCAGTACATGTGTGTATGAGTGTGGTACGTGCAGGAGCCAAGCCATCAAATCGCAAAGAGGAAATCAAAATCAATGTCAATATTTTTTTGAGCCAAATCGAGGCTGGCAGAAAGGCGCTAAGTCAGGCCGGGCAATAAGGAAAATGAGCACGTGCGAGGAAAATCCTGTGGCCGAGCGGGAAGGGGCTTGGGGCGGTGGGCAGGCGGGGCAAAGTAACAGAAACAAACTTGGAAAAACTGTCGCCGGGCACAAAGGATGCGGGCTGAAACAATAAGTAACCAAAAAGGGTCGCAGGATGGACGAGCAGGGGCTGGAGAAGGAGAAGGAGGAGAACAAGAGCGAGAAGCTGAGGTAGACTGGCGTCATCATTTATCACGCGCTCTCTCACACTCACACACACACGCACACAGCGAGAAAGGTCAAGCAAAGTGTTATCCTTGGAGGCATCAAAGCACTGTGCGACGGGGCAGGAAAAACCATCTGCCAGCTGTTCCTCTGAGTCCTTGGAATGAGCCATGCACTCGCAGAAAAGTGTGAAATAGAAAGAAAAAGCCCTGAGATCCTAAAATACCACCTGTGTCCTTTGATGTTATCCTTCCTCTATAAGGAATTTCTATTTTATTTTATAATTTTCTGTGGAGAATATATTTTAATTGTTAATTTTTTGCGAGTGTAAAGCGGTAATGTTTGTGAAAATCACTATCGAAATGAAAACATCAATGAGGCGAGGGGCTCCACAACTGCAATTGGGCATTTCTGTTACCAGTTGTGGCCTCATTTAATGCGATAATCATCAAAGGAACCTAGCCTCCACGTCATCATTAATAAAAGTTCCGTCCCGCATATCGTGGCAAACTTTTTGCTTTCCCCTTCCCCACGATTATGGGAACAGTTTAATAAAGTTTTCCCCAGATTCGCATGTGGGGATTAGGATTAGTTTTTAACAATTAAGTTAAATTATTTCAGCAAAATTAACTTGTTTCGCCGAACCAAATTCAACGAGAAAGAGTTTCTGGCAGACTCGAAGAAGTGAAACCTGTACGTAGAGTCTTTGAAGAGGGAAAAATACCATCTTTCATCTTTTTCTTTATAAACTAACCCAAATTATAATACCCTTTGCAAGGGTACTACCTTATATACAATTATATCATGCCAAAATGTACTAATTTCTGTTACTTTTTATTGGGATAACAAAGCACTCATTGGCATCAAAATCAGCTTATGTCACTGCCAAATTTTCCTAATTTTTCATTCCGAGTTGTTCACTTGCCATATCTGGATCGAAAATCTTTCTAGAAAATCATTCCCAAAGAAAATGTGTGACTTGTTCATGTTTAAGATCGTGATCGTCGGAGATATGGGTGTGGGCAAGAGCGCCCTCTTGAGCCGCTTTTGGGAGGACAGCTTTCCTATGGATTACAAACCGACCGAAATTGTTAACAGCGCAGTATGCGAGACGAAGGTGATGGGAAAGCCAGGGTACCTTCAACTGTGGGATGCCTCCGGAGATCGGTTATACCGTGTCGGGCTCCGAAAACTGTTTGCTGATGCCCATGGATTTATTATCGTATACGACACGACCTCGATTAGCAGCTTTCGCAACGTGGACTCCTGGCTGAAGGAACTCGCCGACTTTGGTCCCAAGGAAGTCAACATCATGCTGGTGGGGACCAAGTGCGATGAGCAGGAGAAGCGCCAAGTCAACCAGGAAACGGCGTCCAACTACGCAAAGCAGCATGGCCTCTCCTTCATGGAGGCATCGGCCAAGAGTGGTGCCAATGTCAAGGATGTCTTCAACACCTTGGCATTCGATATGCGGCACCGCATTGGGCCATCGACACTTATCGGATAATAGAGATCACCAGCTCGGAAAGGAAAGGATAAGGCGGATAAGGAACAAAATGATGGCGATGACAATGGCGATGTTCCTGCTTAATTTACGAATTTACCTATATGTTTTTCGTTTAAATTCGATAATATAAACAATATGTGAATATAAACAATTAATCAGCTGATTATTTCCTAAATTTTGTATCTATTCTGGCGACGTATTCTTCCGGGGTCCAGCATCATGATATATATTGATGTTTACCGACGAATTTTAAAAATAGATTTTGCGGATAATAGAAAGTTTTTCAAAATTCATAATTAAGCAAATAATTTAATGAAACCAGTAAAATATTCAACTCTGCTGTAAAACGATGTTGTTCAGTGAATGATATAAAAAAATACAATTTATACAATCAATTCTACAAAACCATGCTCTTCCATCTCTTCTCTTCTTGATCATCGTTTGGATCAATATCGTTACTCTAACTTTATGTCTTGATTTTCGATCTCTCGACATCTGGCTCTCCTTTAAGGGCTGTTGTCTATAATCCAGGGTATAGACTTTTTTTTAACGTAGTCCCAACATTTACAAAAATCGAAATTGTAACAATACATTAAATAATAAACAAATCATTGATTGTGTTTTTAATGTTTTTGGAAAATTTTATTTAAATTATTTTACTTTTCTTGCTTTTTTACGCTGATTTCTATATATTCATTATTTTTCTTTTTTTTTTAATTTACATTAAGTTATTTTGTGTGTAAGTTTTTTAAGCTTTGTTCTTTGTTCACATAAAAGGGCCAAGACTCGTGTGGAATACCGCGTTCAATTTAAATAAATTTAAATAATTAGCTTGCACATGTTGTTTTTTTTTTTTTTTTTAATTTGCTCACGTTTTTTAAATGTATGTGTATTTAAATATATAATGTTATACAATATATTTAATATAATTATTTTGCATTTATACATAAAAATAGTTTCTGTAGCACAAATCATTCAGTTTTGTTTTTCGCATTTCGTTATATATTTTGTAATTTTGTAATTTTGTAATTTAGTGTTGCCTTCTCTTTCTTTTTGTGGCTGCTTCTGACGACACACTGCACGGCAAAGAGCGAGTGGCAAAGAGTTGACTCAAGGCAAACGAGAAACGAGAGGGCAGATGGGGAAACGGAGTCGGAGTCGGAGTCGGTCGGGAATACATTATATGGCAAAAAGGATAGACTTTTAAATTCTCGTCCCGAATAAGTCAGAGGTAAAATCATAAACAAAAAGAACCGAGTGGGATTCGTTTCTTTGGCCAACTCGATAACTTGTCGCGATTCGCAGTCCTCAGACGCTCGTTGAAACGTTAAAAAAAAAAAATGCCTTAATTAAAAGCTTGCTTTAAAATGGAAAACTACAGTAGGTGTTTTTCCCTGATGATAGGATAGCCGGGGTTAGGAAAAGATTAAAAGTGAAGGAAACGGGATTTAAAATTAATTACAAGAGAAATAAATGAACGGAAAGCAGGCTAACTAAGAAACAAAAAAAAAAATGTACACGCGACAAGGGATCGTAACTTCTCCTCGATTTCGCATTGCATAAATATTATTATATACTTTTCGTCTACAACTGAACACAACACAATATGCATACATAACGCCAGTGTAGTATTGCCAAAGACCTTATAATAGCAAAAAAAAAACTAAAGCCATATGAATTTCGTCGCTTTCAGAAAATTTCCGTTATGAATTTTGTTATTATAAGGTCTTTGGTATCGCCTTGTCTTAATTTATATAATTAAAAAGTACATATACAAGCTATCGTGTCTGTGTGTGAGTACTATCCTCGTCGCAGGAATCTTGGACTGTTAAGAATCTCTAGTTTTTGTTTTTGTTTTCCTTTTCTTTTTTTTTTTTTGCTTTCTTTTGTTAATATTACAGATTACAGCGCTTTAAATAATTGTTATGATACAAATGTGTGTGTGTGTGTGGACCCTATAGAACTCGTCATCATTTGCATGCAAGAGCATTTTCACATACATCATTTTTCAGCCCTTAAACACATGCAGAGCGGTACATTTATTAATTATTCATCGTGATTCAAATCTTTTCGCTAAGCCAAACGATTCCTAACTCCACTAGTCTCGCTTTATCGTTCAGTTTTCTTCATTCCTAACTTTTTTCTTTTGCTTTATCTTAGTTTCAGCATCAACATTTCCCCATCTAGAGTTTGTTATTTTGAGTATGCCGCAGGAGGCTCGGAAAAGGAAAAACGCAATGTTGGTCATGGAACTCATCACATGGGTTCCAGAAATATTTAAATGTTTTCTAAAAGGGATTTGTATATTTTTCTCGTTTTCAATATTCTAAAATGTTTCGTTTTCGACTTAATTTCGACGACACTCAAATTGTTTGCAAGCCATTCTTTAGCTTGTGACAACAAAGTTAAAAGCTAAAGAAGGCTGAATTACACATGCTTTGGTTGGCTTTCAGCTCTCTTTTTTTGAAATTTGAATACTTTGTCAGCCCATTTATTAATATCTATAATTTTATTTTTTAACTCATAAAACATTTACTTAAACAACTTGAGTGTTCTTTTTTTTTCAATTTGAATACTACTTTTCCCGGAAAACTGTGATCAAAACCCTGCAACAACTAGCAGACCATTGAATGATCTAAGAGCGGCTGATTTAAAGACTGTCTTCAACGAGTCTCTGCCTTTCACTCTATGCTTACATAATTATTACTTTCTTTGTTTATGTTGTTCTGGTTCTGATGCTGGTGGTGGTGGTGGTGGTGGTGCTGCTGCTCAACACTCGCTCTGCGACAGATCAATCTCCTTTTTAACGCTGCGCGACAATCGATCCAGCTCGGCGGCCGCATCTGTGCGCACGGCGAGCTTTTCGGGTGTCATCATGGCGTCAGTGCCGTTGGCTGTACGCCCAGCACCTGCTGGACTGCCGGGTCCGCCCGGACCGGCGCCACCAGGGCCGCCAGATTTTTTGTGCAGCAGCGAGTTGAAAAAGTTGGCCAGAACTCCCTCGCCGCCGGGAGTGGCTGGCGTCAGCTTGGGATCGATCTGCGGGAGAGTCAATTAATACAAAAATAAAACGTTTATTTTTCATTTCTGATTTAAGTACTCACCTTTTTAGGCGAACTCTGTCCGGTGGTGCTGCCGGGTGTTCTTGGTCCGCTCTTGTTGCTGCCAACGCCGCCGCCGCCCTGCGATCGCAGCGGTGACTCTCCGCGCACTTGATCGCCCTGCTTAAGGATCTCCTGCTGGCGAGCCAAGAATGCCTGTTCGTCCTCCGTCTGCACTTCCGCCTCGCGATTGGAAACCGCCTGTATTTTTGATTTGGGTGGGGATTGTGTGAATGTGAGAGAGATCTTTCCTACATTTGCTTGGTACACTAACCTTTCGGGTTGGCGGAGCCTTGATTATGTCTGTGTAGGGATTCTCGGCCTTGACTCCATGCATATTTTCATACAGAATACTAATCTTCTTTAAGCTATCCCAGCCAGCCGGACTAAAACAAAAATATATTTTAATGAATTAATAAATAAGAGACTGGGACAAGAGACAAGATACCCACATGAGTACCGCATCCTTTTCAACGACTAGCGCTGGCGTACGGAATGGCAGACCGTAAATTCGATGCGTCAGATATTTGTAGAGGAGATCACAGTTTTTGTCTTCTTTGACGCTCGTGTAGAAAAGCGAGGTACCGTGCCGCAGGCAAAAGTTGCGTATCCACTGCTGGATAAAATCAAAGTGCTCGTCGCGATACTCGTACTCCTTTTCCAGCGTTGTCATGTAGTCTGTCTGCAGAGGGGGGCGAACATGAAGAACATGAAGAGAACATGAATCCAGGGGCCAGAGAATCGGCAGCTCCAGCTCCAAGCGGCACTTACCTTTGTGACCACCACGACAATGTCGAGGCCCAGATTTGTAATTAGTGCGTCCTCCGTCAGCGGCAGCAGGTCGTCCTCATCGATCGAATTGTTTCGCATCGTCCGCTTAACCGGCGAGCCCGGATCGAGATCATCACCCACCTCGCAGTAGCTTTGCCACGTGGTGGCTAGACGCTGGCGGGCCGCCTCCTTCTCTTTGGCGTCCAGCTGCAGGCCCTCAATGTGCTGGCCAAGGACTTTGATCCAATGGTTAAGCTGCTCCAGCCAGCCCCACGGCTGCGTCATCGAGACGGTGAGGATGACGAGTGTGTGTGCATAGTTCGTTTCGTTGAGCGCATAGTGCAGCAGGTTTGTGTGTCCTGGATCGCCGTCCAGGACCCAAACGCCCAAACGCGTCATGTCTGTCCGGATAACATTAAGGGCAAGTTATAGTTAGTTATATGAGGATTTATTATACGAGCTTCACTCACCGTCTCTGTACTCGTCCTTGACATCGATGTAGGCATACTCCAGGCCAGAGCCCTTCTTCGGATCCTCGACGCCCTGAAGCTTGGCAATGAGTGTCGTCTTTCCGGTGGCATTGTCGCCTAATACTAGTACAGATTTGTTTGATGGAAGTTTTGTGCTGCCCTGTGTTTGTACTTCGTTCAGTATCGCTGACCTGCAAAGGCATAAAAAAACAGATACAAATTTTAATTAATTGTACATTATCTGTAACATTAAGAAAACGTTGAAAACATTTTTAAAAAATTTAAGACTTTTATATAGTAAAACTGGGAATGAGACAAAAATGATTAGCTAATTTTAGTTAAGAAAAGTTGCTAAAATTACATTTGTCGACCAAAACTAATAGCACAACTTTTCAAAGAGGAGAAAACAAGACCTTGAGCTAATAATATTGAGTCTATATTCTTCATTAAATATCGAGAATAACAGGTTATCGAAAATAACAGGTTATCGAAAATAACAGGTTATCGAAAATAACATGTTATCGAAAATAACATGTTATCGAAAATAACAGATTATCGAAAATAACAGGTTATCGAAAATAACAGGTTATTGAAAATAACATATTATCGAAAATAAGAGGTTAACGAAAATAACAGATTATCGAAAAAAAACAGGTTATTGAAAACAACAGGTTATCGAAAATAATAGGTGGCTAGCACCTTGACATAGAGTCAACAGAATCTTGAAATCATTTATGGATAATTTAGCTTCAGAACTCGTTTATTTCTTTCTAGAATAATCCGATGGGAGTGGACATAAAGGCCTAATAATTTTCGGGCTAGGAGAGTCCGAAAACTCCCGCTTTTTTAATTAATTTTTGAGAATAGAAAGAAGACTAACTGTCTGAAAAGTTTCATTCAGATACCACGTAAACTAGAGAATAGTTTGCATAAAAACTGACAGACTGTTGCTGCTGATCAAGAATATATGCATACTTCATTGTCCTGCTTTAAAGCCTCCACAAAAAATGATAGGAATGACAAAAAGTGTAGATGGTTCCATTTACCACTTACCAAAACATATTGGAAGCAGTACATCTACAACTAGATTTCAAAGTAATGCTGATTTCATCATTAAAAAGAAGTACGATGCTGTGCAAGATCGGTAAGTTTAGGATCAAGATCCTAGATCAGCTGGATTTGGGTTAAGAAAGCCGTGCAACTCTCCGAGTATAAATTACGAATTACGAACTACGCATTACACATTCCACTTTCCGGCTTTCTGCTGACACACGTAAATGGATTCAGGTCAGCTCCGTCATTCATGTTTCGCAACATTCCGCCATCAAGTTAATTTGCGCACCCCCAGGATTCGAACTCACGGACCGCTTTACTATGGTGGATGTGCCACTCATATTTCCACTCCCACTTCAACTCACACAATTCGTGCTCAATTTGGTGTTTTGGAACTACGTCAATATTGGATATGGTCTTGCATGCGATTTGCGAACGTCGCAGCTCTGTCTGCAATTCAATTAGACCAATTAAATAATTTTCAATTGACGTGAAATATTTCAGCTAGTAGTACCATCGTGACGGACAGCCGGACAGTCGGACTGGCGGGACATGCAAATTGACCGCAGGTCCTGTGTCCCAGGCCATCTCTCCACCGAACCAAAGGGAGAACCCTTTCTCCCGCGTTCTCCCAGCGACTGTGGGAATGAATATCGATTGCCGAGCACTTTTCCAGTTCGCTTCGATTGTTTTGTTTTGCTCGGCTCCTTTATTGAAAGCGGCGCCTTCTCATTTGCCTGTGACCAGGACACACTGGTGCACAGTTGTGTGGAAATTGTTTGTCATCCCATGCAAACACTTGAAAGCTTCAAAAATAAGTCTTTCCAATTCATTTGCATCTCAAATTTACCTTTGTTGGGAGTCCTTTAATACCTACAGTCCTTGCAATCGCATAGCTGATAATATAATGGAAGAATATTTGAGAAATCAACTAAAGTCGTTAAGAATCGAAGGTGTTTAGATGTCATAAAAGCGGTAGGATCAAAATATTAACTGGGGCTTTCCAAAGTTAGCTTACTTCCTGGTTGCCATTGGATTAAATATTTTTCCTTCTCAAAAACCCCCATTAGTAGCAAAGAATTTGGGTTGAAACCGAATTTAATTCCTTTCTATACTTTCGATTTCCTTTAAATCCAATTAACTTCTACATCCCTTCCTGTAATTCACACACCAAACGCACGCTGACCCACTTCCTGGGAAAATCAACCTCGCACCACTGTGCCCCATTCGGTGGTAAACGTACATTTTAGTGTTCTCCATTTAGTGGTGGGTGTTCAACTCGCGCCTCTCCTTGTGGCTCTCTTGACAGGTGGTGGCCAGCAGTGGATGGAGGCGGCGGAGTGGCTCCCCCCCCCCCTGGTTGGCATGGTGCACGCGAAAAGCCAAACGAAAACTACGTTTTCCAGGCTAACACTCTGACAATTTTGTGGAGTGCTTCTGGATCTGTTGGCCGAGTTGGTTGAGCTGGTCACAGGGCTTAATCCCAGCTCATATTTCTGTATCAATCCCCATTAGAAACCATTGTTTCAACATTTACAATAGCAAACTATCTGATCCCAGGATGAGTTTGCTGCTGAAACGTCGCTCGCGCAGCGAAACGCGTCCCAAGGAGATCCCGGAGAAGACCAAACAGCCCCAGGAGACGGAGAGACCGGACAACAGACAGTTGGAGAGACCCCATCATAATGCCCGTCATAACCATCCCCCGCATGCCAGTGAACAAAACCTGAATAAACTGGGCTTGGTTTCTTCTGGCGTTGGCAGCATGGGAAGGCGCAAGACGTCGGCGGAACTCATAAGCGAGGCCAAAATGTTTCTGGGAGAAGCCTCGGGAGCAATGCCACTGATGGCCACTGGCGGTGCGCGCCTGGTCAGTACCCGGCGACCCATCACGCCCCGCGAGTCCGGACGGGTTTTGTACGGCAAGGTCGCCTTGGCAGGACGGCCACCCAGCGCCTTTTCGTAGGTTTCACATTTGGTAGAGATAACTGTGACTGTGTTACCTGTGATGACTCCTTTTTTCTGTGCATTTTTTTTCAGTATGCGATATCTGCAGAACGAGAAGCCCAGCACGCCGCGCCAGCTACCGGCCCTATCCGGTTCCGGTCATGCCACACCCATGCCCCCTAGGAATGGCGCCCTGCTGTGTCAGTCCAGCACCGAAACCCTAATCGAGCTCTTGAAGCAGCACAGGGGCCTTAAGGACTGCAGCGACGAGACAGTGCAGCACGTGAATGCCGTAAGTAGACTCAATAAACTTTAGACTTTGTGTGAATAAATTGAACAATTTTAATACAAATTGAATCCAATTGCAGATCCTTCAGGAACTCTATACTCGTGTGAGAAAACAGGAGCGCAGCTTTAAGCGTGGCTTCATCCTTGGAGGACTCTACGGATTAGTGGAGTGCAGTTCGCCGCGTGTTCTTTTGGCCGTGGCCCGTGTGGTTTTGGCGGTGAGCTTCCCTCAATACATTTAATATTTTAGATCATCATTTAATCATTTATCCCGATTGGTTGCAATTGCAGCTTCGTGTCACTGGCAGTAATCTGACTGGAGCCTGCAAACTTATCTTCAAGGTGGCCAGAAACGAACAGCACGATGCCCTGTTCCACGAACACGATGTGCTGGAACTGCTGATCGATGGCTTGGGGCACGCCTCGCCCTTGGATGATCCGGAAGCTTGCATCTATGCCTACGGCTGCATACGATTTCTGACCGCCAGCAGTGCCCAGGACCGAGACGATGCCCTTAACCGCAATTGGATTGGTTTGGAGAGTTCGGGCGGCGCAAATAATCCAGTTGCCGATCCAGTAACCTCGCCAGCTCTTACCGCCATATCTGCTCCTCCACTGTGCCCGCGAAAGTTGACGGGTCAGCAGACGCTGGTCTCCCGATTGGCTCGTCACGGAGCTGTCGAGCTGATGATCCTGCACCTGCAGATGCTGAACGAGGCAGGGGCCACAAAGCGCCTGCAGGGGCCACCCCTGCACACGCTGTACCAGCTGTCGGCGGCGATGAGAGCTTTGGCAGATGTCTCCCAGCAGCAGCAGCGTTTGCAGCTTCAATTGCAGCTGGCATGTCCGCATCTCATCCGGGCGGCTGAGGTGTCTATGGGTGAACTGGAGGTCCAGGCGAACGTAGTGCGCACCCTCAGGTGGGTTTTGATTCGTCATTTCATTTCATTTCGTTATTGTAATGCTGAATCCTTTTTTAGCGTGCTTTCCGAGGACTCCGAGTGCTGTGAAACGCTGCACAATTACGCTGCCCGGATTGGCTTGCTCCTTGGTCCTTCCTGTGCCGGTGGCCAGTGCAGTGAACGCCTCCTGGCTGTTCTTAGTCGTTTGGGCTATATGCTAGGCAATATTCTGGCCAAGCATGAGTCAGCTCGCATTCAGGTGAGTTTTCCCAAGTTTGGTTTACAATTTCGGCCTTTTTTTTAGATATTTAAACCATTTTTTGTATGTTTTTTGCAGTATTTCCAGAACGATGTGGCCATGGAGTATCTTTTGAATGTCTTGGAACAGCTTAACGATCGTTCGCCGACTAGCCTGGCCCTCCTGGATGCTCAAATCAAGCTAATACGAGTGGTGGCCAACATGAGTGTGAATCCAGAAGTGGGAGCAGGTCTGGGTAATGTCCGATCCTTGGGTTCGGTGCTTCTGCAGCTTTTGAGCACAACCAGTAGCGAGTTGGAAAAGAAGAAGGTAAAAGCTTTTAAACCAAAAAATCCAGGCCAGAAATTTAATTTACTTCTACTTCTTTTCTTTTTTTCCTTGTTAGTCATCGGAGCAACAGGAGCTTTTGCACGCCACATTGGGAGCCCTTCACAATCTGTGCTTCTATCAGGACAAGCAGGCGGCCATTCAACCTTTGGCCAAGGGATCCCTCCAGAGTTTGATTGATGAACTATCCGCTTCGTTGGCCAACGTTCTGGGCACGTGCCAGACCTTGGCGACGAAAGTCGAGTTGGCCAGAGTGCTGGGGAACCTAACGAGGAATGAACGAGCTAGACGATGCTTCTGTGGCTCTGGAGGATTAGCTCTAATGGTTCAGCAGTTGACAAAGCAGGCAGCTGGCCAGGACTACGAGCTCCGAACCTGTGCCATTGGTGTTCTGGTGAATCTTCTAGGTGATGGCGAGCAGCGAGGTCCATTCCTTCAGCTGCGAGGAGCGGAACTTTTATCCCTGTTGCTGCGTGGATCTCTGGAGCAAGAGGATTGGTTCCTGGCCAACATTGTGTGTCAGGCGCTATGGAATCTCCTCATCGATGGGCAGTGTGCCGCCAATCTCTGTCAGAATGGCAATATTCTCGACGAAGTTAGCGATCTTCTGTCCGATTACCTCGATGAAGAACGTATACCAACGGGCGATAACGACGACAACGACGATTACGATAACGACGATCCAGATGATCCTGACGATAATCACGACGAAGAGGAGGAAAAGGGCACCGAAACGGATACAGAAGCCCACGATGCCTTGTGGGAGGATTTTGCACTGGTGGCCACCGATCTGCTGGAACGTATCCAAAATAACTTCGATAGGCAGCAGCAATCGCAAGCCTCGGTACCGCACACCGATAATGAAGACGATAACGATGTATTCATCGAGGAAATGTAGTCAAAATACGTTCGATAGTCTGTAGTGTTTCTATGTGTTTGCGTAAATAATTTGATAATTATCTTAAACAAGAAGAATAAAAGCCAATAAAACGGTTTTAAAATACTAAATACAATACATCTTTCGATGGTAATATTCCTAATATTCTAGCGACATGGTTACTAAATATTTTTCTATAAAAAAAACACTGTGCCAATGGGCTTATTGAAATTAATAACCAATCCTTTGCCACCGACCCTAAAAATAAATAAACAAAGATGACGATCTATTCCGAAGAGGAAATAGGCATGTGAAAAAATTTCTGGCGCTCTAAAACACTCAGCTACAAGAAAACGGTTTGTTTATCAACCGAAAAAGCTGACATCTCTCCGATGAATATTTAAATAGACGATACGAATGCCCACAATCTAGGTAAACATATATAATAATACCCTATAACCCTATAATAAATAATAATCGCAATCGCAGCTGTAATTCTGACATAAATCCGAAGAAAAATCAATTCAAAATGTACCCAAAAATTAATATAAAACTGTAGGTACATGCCTTGGCTAATTGAGATTATAACATTAGATGATTAACGTCAAGTTTGCTACCACTTGGGTGTAAATGAAGTTTAATTTAATTAAAGATTCAATTTGTAGTGATTCATTTAAGACATTCCAAAGTATTTATCTAGGCAATAATCGCTTTAGTCGAATGTTTTTATCTAGGCAATAAACGCTTTAATCGAATTCTTAAAGAACACATTTACTTAAAAAAAAAAAAAATAAATAATCGAAATAACAAACAGCTGACATAGTTGCGGTATCGATTGTTCTTCCTGCAGCAAACAGCTGGAATGTGCTTAATTCTGTTAACTAGTGTAATTTAAGAAGAACGACATTTTCGAGTGATGACAACATCGTCCGCATACACACAAACACACACTAGAGGCCAGTTGGAAACCAACAAACACACACTATCACGTCTTAAAGCCAAGTTTGCCCGATTGGGCGAAATAATTCCAATTGGATGTAGCATTATTGATGGGCACCCCATTAAGCTGGGCTTTATTCATAGATGTGATGTGCGAGTGTGTGAGTGTGCAACAACAAAACTATATAATATGCGAAAAAAAGTTTACCGGAGAGTAGGCAGCGCTGTCGCTGCCCTCGTTTTTTTTTTTTCAGCGAAATAGTGAATCATTCTCGCACATTGTTGCTCTTTTCGGGCTCTCCCCCTCTCTCTCTCTCTCGCTCTCTCTCTCTGTCTTGTTTTCCCTATCTTTCTTTATCAGTTATTCCTGCTCTCTTTTTTCTGGTTTCTTGTAATATTATTTATTTACGCATTTTGTTTAACTATAAAACATAAAACAAAGGGAAAACTTTACTAGCATTTGAGGTTAGAGACCAGGAAAATATATGACAACCTGTCCATGAAATCAGCTGTTTTTCAGGGGTACTGTGGGACAATCGGAAAGATGCAATGCAAGTGGGCGGTGCCGGCACCGCAATTGTTGCAAAGTATAAAAATGTTTGGTAATAATTGCAGCTAATTTTGTTAAATAAAATACTTCTATTTAAATAATAGAAATAGTATAGAAACAAAACGAAAAACAGCTTAACCAATTCGTATTTATATTAACAAAAGGAGTAATATCAACAAATCTGTGTAATATAAATCAATTAAAATATAACGCAAATAGTTTTACATGTACTTTTTTGGTAGTAAATATTGGTTGAGCTTAGAAATCTATGTTTTCATTCATAGATATAATCAAAGAAACAGATTGCGAGGGAAATCTAACTAAAACTTCAGGAATAGAGTTCTTTAAGCCCTCCTTTCGATATTTCCAAGCTATGCTTTCACATAAATTTGTATATTTTTATACTTCACAGCGTGCAAAGGTCAGCTGAAGAAAGTTTTGATTTATTTTCTGCACAAAGAGCGAGAGGGAAAGAGCGATGATTCTTTTTGTTTGTTATTTTTTAGAGCAATTGGTTTTTTGGCCGGGGAGGACTTACCATAGGTTTTCCTTTTCCGCGGCGGCATCCTTCTTCTTATTGGTAAACGATGAGGTCAGCGCATTTGTCTGCGTCCCACTGTCCAGAGCCATGGCGTTGTTGTTCCTACTGCTGCGTCGGGCTGCTCCTATTGGAACGCTCGCTTCCTGGTCTAATTCCAATTGGGGATGTGGGGGGCTGCTGGGAGAGAGGAAGAAGGGGAGATGGCGAAATGAAACAGTTGGCAAACAAACAAAAACAAAAGCACACGCGAAGAAGCGAGACAGACGGTGACGGTTGCAAGGTGTCGACTGCGCTGCCGGCTTCGCTGCCAGCGTCGCGCATGATTATATGTCTATTTAAATGATTTTATTTGTTTATAGCGCATGCACTCTGCACTGCAATCCCGCTACCGCTCCTTGGCCCGCTTTTTGTTGTTTCGATTACGACGCACAGCTGCCGAATTTCCCCTCTCTTTCTCTATTCTTCCATCATATTTTTTTCTGCCTTCTTCGTGACCACTTTTTTCGTTTTGTACGTACGCAGTTTTTCACGCTCGTCGCTCTCCGGTGAAAACTCGCGGCCCAACGTATTCCACGCACGTCTCTTTGCTAATGTTTTCGATCTCAGCAAAAAAAAAATAACAAAAATATGTACAGACGTTGTTTAGGCACACGAATAATGAGTTTTTCGCTATGAAATGAGTTATTTGTACGACAATAGAGCTGTAAAACCATCGATATTACGATCGATAGTATCGATTATAGCTGTGCTGTGCGATACCTCGATTGTTTTTTCATAATCGATATATCGCGTTGTAGAAAAAGCACATACAATTGGCTGCAGATGTCAATATAGTACATTAAAAGCACTCCAGAATTTATTAGTTTTCTCTTACAACTACTTGTTGAAGGGATGTTTGATATTTATTTTACACTTATATCTTTAACAAAAATATATAATAATGTTAAGTTCCTTTCAACCTATTTGTTGATTTGCGTTTTCTTTTTTACCACACAAATTAAAACGTATAAAAAAATGGGTTTAAAAATAAAAATAAAAAGAAATAAATAATAAATCGATTAATACCATCGAAAACATCGAGTGGGGACAGCTCTACCGCTAGTGGGGCAACACTGGCGGCTGGCGAAAAAATACAGCAGGCCGCAGGGCTGCATGCGAACTTGAGATGGGTACGACGACAGTGCTGTCCAGCAAAGAGGGATTTTCAAATTTATTTTCGTTTTCTCAACAAGAAAAAAAAAATATTTGCCAATATATATTCCCCATAATACTATTGTACATCTGAAATTAATTATTGAAATCGGAAATCGAAATCGGTTACAAACCGGTTATTCGTTATATTTTTAAATATATCGGGCGAAATGGTATTGGTGGTATGAATTCGCATGAGTCTGCTGGTATATTTGAACGGTCTAGCTGCGGTCACACTGGCCTTGGTTTATAACTTTTTCATATTTTATTTATATTGCTCATAATACCCACATTTATTACTCATATTCTTGGACATGCAGTCCACTAGCTTTTGCCTGGCTGTGATATTCCTTACTGGAGTGGTACAAATCGATGGTAAGTTGTTTTGAATTTAAGTGCCAACGAGTTCGTTTTCCCGTTGAAGTCTTTTGTTTCACCTGCATGTGTGTGCGTGCTGCACTTGTGTGCAATTCGTGCGTGTGTTCTAATTTAATTTTCACCTGCGGGGAAATCGGGGAAAAGTAAACTAAAAATGCATTGGTGCTTAAGGATTATTTCATATAACAAGAAAAAAAACGCTATATTTCTCCACGAAAATAAATTTTTCACATTCAATTAGTTTCGGTTGTAATAAAAAATATTTAAATATTTAATCAAAAAAGAAAAATACAAGTAATTACATACCAACTAATGTTCATACTTTTCTGCTAAAGTTTAATTTATTTGACTTATTTTGTTTTATTTTAAATTCGACTAGAATGTCTCAGTAAACGTGTTGCTTGAAGTTTTTTATTTATAAGTTTTAACTTTTAATACATTCTTTAATACATTATTAATAATTTAAAATATAAAACAGTTTACAAATTTCAGTACAGATTTTTAGTCTATAGGAATTCCAGACTTTTATCTAAAAAGTTAAGTACACATGAATCCACAAGTTTCAAGTTTTTATATTATTTTAGGACTTTTGCGTCGTTGTTACCAATGCCGTTCTCGCGGGGAATTGGGCAGCTGCAAGGATCCCTTCACCTTCAACGCAACGGATGTGGAAAACGAACCGGGACTGTCGGCAATCCCCTGCGCCAGCGGATGGTGCGGCAAGGTGATCGAGGGCGGAGGCACCTACGCCATTGACGACTACGATCTGGCCATCCAGCGGATGTGCGTTCAGCGTGGTCCGGATGACAACATGGACCGCTGTGCGGACACCATATACAATTACAAAAAGGTCTACATGTGCTTTTGCCAGGGCGACTTATGCAACGGCTCGAGTAGACTCTTCACCCACGCCCTCCTGCCTCTACTAGCTGTGGTGTTCCCCCTTATTCGGATGCGGATTGGCCACTAGAATAGTGCAATGATCCTAGCCTGCAATGTATATACATTTTTTTAATACTCATAAAAACGAAATGCAATTTTTACCCTTCAATACTAAGAGTGGTTTCGCTTTTCTGCAATTCTTAAATAGCGCTGTGTAAATATGAGCAATAAAATGAAAATAAATAATTAAGGAAGCGAAGCTTTGGTTTATGCCGAGATACAAAATTAAAAACATTTAGCTTAATTTTGGATAGTTCTTGAAAATTATTATAATATGCAAAAGCATTGCAAATTAAACATTTACTTTAAAATCAATCATTTAATTTTGAGTTTCTTTAAAACGTGGAATATTTTAAACTCGCAATTTTCCGTAAGTTAAATTAAGGGATCTTTATAAATTTATATTCCATTCAATTAATTTATGATTTCTGCTTAATAATTTATTCTGATTACTTGTAAATTGAGAGTTACCAGAAATCTGACGTTTTGCTAACGTGATATTCCTCTTTACAAGAGCTGGAAATAAATCCATTTTCATTGTGTGTATTTTTTTCATGATTTTAAACAAATCATCATAATCAAAACTATTATTAAATTGATTCATATCTTGAATTCATCATAGATTTTAAATTGTATTGTTATTTACACTTTATAGATCAACATTTAAATTTTAATATTAACATTTTGATGTTTATATGGAATTGAATTTATAAAATTATGGAACTTCCGGATTCCTTAAGGGCATACGAATTATTTTTATTATTTTTGTAAGAGTTTTCGATTAAATCAATTCTTAATATTTATATCGATATATCGAGTGATTGGGGAAAAAATCGATTGATCGATAAGCGAATCGATTTTATTTACAGGTCTACGCTTTTTAAACGTACGCCATAAATTTAATTATAATCAACAAAATACCAGCAAACCCCAAATAAAAGTTTCTCTAGAGAGGAAATATTTTGTATTTATATATTTATTAAATCACTTTTCCGTATGCACATTCATTGACATACTTAAATAAGGAGTTTTAATGAAAGAATATAAAATATATAGAAAGTGAAATAAGGGTATTAATTTGCTCCTGCTCTTAATACGAACGAAAAAAAACTTGTAAACGAAACGAATCGAAGGCCGGCTTTTCACAAATGCCCTCTGCCTCCTGCCTATTATTAGATCAATGAGGAATTCCTTAACAACTTGTGGCTTTTGAAATCCAGCAGACAATATGTACGATGGGGATACGAGCTAAATACATGGGGATCCGATCCTGCTCACTTTCCCTCGCGCAATTTCTCAGCTTGCTCCCGCAAACACGGCGGGCAGCGGGTGCTTTGGGCCTGGATTTGGTTGCGACTTTTGGGGTGTTCATGGCATTCGATATGGTAAAATCCCAAGCAAATCTGGCAGAAGACCACTGGCTCCCTCTCTGAAAAGATACAAATCAAACGATTACATAATGTCCAGACATATACAAGAATTTTCTTTGCAAGAGCCAAAATTGTGGATTATTTAATTGCAAAAAGATTGAATGTAAAAATATATAACACAGAACGTATGCCTGCGCACAGAACTAGAAGGCCTGGCTGGCTCTAGAGCGCTCTCTCTTTCTTTTTCGTTTTTAAACGAAATTTCAAGAGAGCCCTGAGCCAGCACAAAGTGAAAAACAATTGTATGACGTTACTCATCTTGTTAATAAAATGTAACATTTCATTGAAGATTATAAACATTAATAATTTAAGCAACGTTCTGTTGTTTCTGTTCTGTTGTTGTATGACGTTACTCGTCTTATTAATAATTTTATTAGGCTTTGTCTATTTCATTAAAATGTAACATTTCATTGAAGACTATAAACTTTACTAATTTAAGCAACGTTCTGTTGTTTCACCACCACCTGGCTTAGCCTTCTCATTCGATGTGATGATCTTACAAAGATTGAGGTCATCGCAAAAGTTAGGGCGTCATTAAAATGTCGATTTAAATAAGAGAAAAAAAAAACGTATAATGACTCACCAACTCGGCGTTTGCATTCCTTGCATTCACGGCACTTGCTGCACTTGGTGGCGCTGACCTCGCCATGGTGGCAAGGAATTTCGATTGTGGAAGGGGCATCAGCCACTCCTGTTGATCCCGACCTCTTGCGATTGTAAGCTCTTTTGGCCTGCAAGCGCTTCTCCTTGGGCGAGAGCAGGAATTCCGGCTTGTCCTTGACTTTCTTGTGGCCGCGAACACCCAAAACGAGTGTCTCCACGGCATTCAACTGCTGACCATAGTGAAAATCCACACCGCTGGCATTCTGAACAGTTCGACGCTTGCGCTTTGAGTGTCGTTGATTGAGTTTCTTGACCACCTCCGGCGTATAGAGACCGAAAAAGCCAAGGAACGACTCCTGGCCATATTCCGATGGAAGGATACGGGTTTCACGTGGCTCATCACGCCACTGGGCAGCGGATGCAAACAGTCGCTTCTGCTCCTGCTGCAATTCGGCGCTAGAATCGTCAGAGCTGCCAGATGTTGAGCCCCCTGGCTGGAGCTGAGAATTCAATTGGGGATTGGGCGAGGATTTTCTGCCTATGTTCTTGTTGGTCTTGTAGTTCTTCGGCGGCAACTGGCCGGTCATGTGTGGCGTCGATTTCTTGTTTAAGGCATTTGATTGTGCCTGCGATGGAGCTGAAGCATTATTATTTTTTGTACTCTTCGGTGGAGCAGACGACAGGGGATGAGGCGACGGATTCCTGCCTTCCTTGCAGAGTTTATTTAAACGACTAATTTCTAGACTAGTTAGCTCCATAACCTCATCGTCACAGAAGGAGCGAGGCTGCTGCTTGGTTTTCCGGGCTCTCTTCAAGGCATAATAAGGGTTCGAAGGCCTCTGGGCCGCGGCGTCGAATGGTGGATTTTGCGGCGCCATCACAATTTGGGTTATGGGAGCTAAAGGCGGCGGTGAACTGCACGAGATGTTCTTTTTCTTGACAGTGGACGACGACGACGACGACGATGATTCGACGACGTCGTTCTTGCTAATACGCAATGGATGGTGGGTCGACTCCATGTGTGATTTTGACTGGAGGGGAGGAGGAGCCACCTCTTCTATTTGCGACCAATGTGTTTTCGGAACATGAGCCGCGGCTATCTGCTGCCCCAGGCCCAAAACGGGGGGCGCCAACATCAAAGGGATATTCTCATCCAATTCGCTGAGCTTCAGAGGCGGTACGCCTGCCTCGTCGTCCTGACTGAGCAGGAAGTGCTTACGGATGAGCATCTCCTCGCTGGCGCGACTCACAACAGCGTAGGGATTGATCTGATAGCTGGCATCGGAGATCAAAGGCACTAACTGGCTTGAGATAAAATCATTCAGCACTGCCGGAACACTGACAATGTTGCTCTCCTTCAGCTTCTGGTGGAATTCTTCGAGATCATCGTCCAGACGCAGCATCAGGAACTGGTGCTCGGCGTTGATCTCGTACAGCTCGTCCTCCAGCTCGTCCAAGATGCGACGCATCTGCACGGGATCCTAAGGGGGCGAAGCGAATGGCGAGAGTTTGTGATTTGTGATTTGCACATTAAGACTTTGAATAATTAGCGGGGTTAACGGGGGGAGATCGAAGGTGCTAAAATGGCTGATTGCTTACTATTAACCCGCTCATGGTGACTGAAATTTGGGAGTTTTGTCAAAATATATTATTAAAACTTTACTTTAACAAATAACTAGTATTTGTAATTGGGTTATTATTTTAGTTTCAAACACTGACTTTATTTTTAATTCCTATTTTTCATTTCTTTGTTCAATCTAATCAAAAATATGACTCTATAGGGTTAATAGGTCCCCTCCCCGCCATATTGGCTGATTCATTATACTAGGTAAATTGTAATATTATCAGAATTAAGCTGTAACACAAAAAAAAGGCTTAAATTTGACAATGACTTGCATATAAGCAAAGGATATTACTTTGTCATATTTGTGGACATTTAAACAACAACTCTATATTCTTATTTAATTGTTCATATACGTCTTGTATGTAATTAAATCTAATTCATTTTTCTCAGTTCAAGTTTTAAGAACTCTATGTCACTTCTGAATTTTTTTTTAAAACTACGAATTCTACGAAACTGACAAGGAATACATGTATGTACTTGTGTGTGTGTGTATGTTTGTATGTATGTATGGTGCACAACTGAGACTTAAATTTTATACAATACTCTACTCTATACTGGCTACAGAACACCTGACCCAAAACATTGACACAAATCATAAATTGTTGGGGAATTCTCAGGAATATTCCTGATTTCTTTCGCCGAAAACAAAGGATAGATAGAGGGAGATAGCCAAAGAGAGAGAGGGAAAGACCCTCGTGTTTATAACTCACCGCATCTGACTGCTCCTTGAAGACCTCCGAGACCAACTAAGGGATAGAGTAGTAAGACAAAGGAGTTGATCAAATAATTATTTCATTAATCAGTGGACACCCATTCCCCTTTTTTCACCGCCCCTTGGCACATTCCACGACGAAATTGCGACACCACTCACCGTATGAACCTTGAGGAAATCGCGCATCGCACGCTGACAGTAGATAATGTCATTCTTGAGCTCCAGAGGCAGGACGTAGAACTTCTCGATGTAATACTTGTACTCGGCGCTGTCTGCAATTTCGCTCATGTCGTCCGATTATATGGCGGCTATATAATCCAGTCCAAAAAGCGAGTCACGCACGCGACTCTTTCCGATTCGACTTGACTCGATTCGCTTCGATCCGATTCCGATTCACTTGTGGGATTTCATGTGCACGGGGAACTCTGTTCTTGTGGGTACGGACCGTCAAATGCGGTGAGAATTCGTTTTGGGTCCTCTTAATCCGTGCTACCGGAAATCGAGGAGAATCGAAAACCGTTCTTCGAATGCAGTGACAGAGCGTAAGACCAAAGCGACAAATGCAAAATTAATTGTTGATTTTTGATTTCTTTGCGGCAGTGTAGCCAAAATCCCTCATTTGACAAGATGCTAACGCCTCGTCCCGTTGCAAGGCCTGAAGCGCGCAATTCGAAAAAATATGGAAATATTAATTTTATAATAATAAATGATTAATATTTAATATAAATAACTTTGAATAAAAGCCAGCTATTTGAAAAATTAACTGTAATTGCTACACTCAACTATAAGAAAAGAATCGCGCATTTAAAAAAAGTTTAATTTACAAAAAACCAATAGATTGAGCTTATTTTCCTTATAATTTTTCAATATATTTCAAAAAAATGAATTATTATTAATTACTTATGAAATATCGTATTACCTAAGCAACTGCATGAATAAATTTCTTAATTTATTTTTGATACAATTAGCCGAATAGGGAACGTAGTAATCGAGTTTACTTCCTTTATAATTTTTCAATATATTAAAATAATGAATTATTATTATTAATTACTTATAAAATATCGTATTACCTAAACAACTGAATTTACTGAATTTCTAAAAGTATTGTTGATAATCTTAGCCGGATAGGGAACGTATGTAGTTAACTAAATTTTTGAACAAACCCCGTTCGCATGCCATGGATATACCATATATATTCTTTTTAATAATTCTAAAGAATTTTAAAGTGTTCTAAATATCAATCCCTGTACCCTGTAGCAAGTTATTTCTGAAATTTTACCGATGTTTTCAATTGACTGAAATCGCATTTCAGATATTTAGCCATTTGATTTTTTGAAAGTACCTCAAATATTCAAATCTCTTTTCTTTTACTTTCCGACTGTGCAATAACTTCTACTGCTTGTTCTAATTTTATGTAAACAAAAGAAAAATACAAATTAAATTGTCAGATTCAGTTTAAAAATATATTTTTTTTTAATACAAGGACGTACGGTCAATAACGATTTTTATTATTCCCACTTATCGATAGTTCGTGCAATTTCTGGTCGTGGCCAAATCATCGCAGGCATCGGCCATCTCTAGTTTCGGATCCCAAAGCAAACACTTTTAATTTTTTTTTCCATTTACACATTAAGTAAAAAAATTAGCTTAGTTGCGCATAATTACAGTCGGCAACAGTTGCTAGAGTTGCACACACATCGGAACAAAAGAGACGGAATATATCCGGCAAAATTTGCAGTGGCCGAAATCAAAACAAGTGAAAATCGTCCAAGGAAGGAATAAGAAAGACTTAAAAAATGTGTAAGTGGGTCGCACAACAATAAACAAAAGGAGGAAATGCTCAAAAATTCGAATATTTACATAATTCGGCAGACTGAATGCAATGAATTCCGTGGGACATTATTCTTTTGTTGTTGGTGTTGTGCGAGTGTTCGTATGTATGTGTGTATGCGAGACAGTGAAAGAGAGAGGGAAGTCTTGCTGACGCCCCAGAAACAAAAACAAATCAAAGCCAGACGAAAGTAGAATTTCTCCCAAATTTTGTTTGTTTTTGCTTTGCGCACACATTCCCCTTGAACAAACTGGACAAACAAGTTTTTGTTGTAAACCCTTTTTTGTGCGGTTTGTTTAGTTTTTTTTTGCGCCGGCTCTCCGCGAAAGTTTTGAAAACGGCAGTTTGCTTGTCTCTTCCTCTTCTGCGTTCTTTCGCTCCACACCCGCTATTTACTGGTGCTTGTGTTTGTGCGAGTCCCGTTAAACTGGTTTAATTGCATCGTCCTCTTTGTCCCACACCAACACAGACTCGCCATGAATAACGGTGCTAATAGGTTTTAGTTCCAGCTTTTACTTGCGCTGCGATTCTTTGCAAGTGTTCAACCGTGTTAGCCATGCTTATCAGCATCTGACGGCGAAAAAAATATGACACCCACTCACATATGTATGTGCGAGGAAAAGTAAATAAATAATAAACACAAAGCATAGTAAATGGCGAACAGAGATCCAAAGTGCATACCACACACACACACACACACTCGGCCGATGGCCGGGAGTGGAATGGAGACATATGTACACTGGCCGAAAAAATAATGCGAACACAGATGGGCTTTGACGTTTAATGTTTAGAAATGTAGAAAATTATCTTTGTTTCTAAACAAAATGTAATTTTAATTAAAATCTGCGCTAATGTCCAAGTGCACAGTTTTTCTAGCAAGTGTATATACATACATACATGTGTATGTTTGTATGAACATGTGCAGTTAAAATTAATGTCTATATCTTTCATTTTTCTTTTGTTGTTGGGTCTTCCATTTCTGCCATTGTGCATTTTTATCTAATTTTTCTTTCTCTCCCGAACCACGCCCAAGGGGCGGAGGCAGCTGGGAAGCCCTGGAAGTTGGCCAAGTAGGAAATAGTGCTCCTCGATGATTTTACTACCCCAGATTCTTAGCACATTGCGTCACAAAACGGTCCCCAAAATTGTTTTTATTATTTCGTATCAATACAATCCTCTTTGTATGTTTCGTTTTTCATCTCTTCTTCTATTTTATATTTCATTAAAAACAACTTGAACTGTTCCTAATACATTGGAATAACTTTGTGAATTTTGGTTTGATTTGTTTTAAATTTCTAGAAGATAATGTTGATGCTGTCGTGAACATTTTAGTTAAATTTCATAACAATATGGAAGGTATTTTATTAGAAAATAGAGTTTCTGTGTTCTATAAATTCCCAGACACATATATTTGTCTCTTTAAATTTTAATTAAGTTTTTATTTTCGTTGCCCTCAACTTATTTTTCTTTAATTAGAAATATAAAAAAAAAACTGGGATCTTAATAATATTTACTGATTTTATTTACACATGAGTT
Organism: Drosophila truncata; assembly: GCA_008042515.1. Classification (NCBI taxonomy): domain Eukaryota; kingdom Metazoa; phylum Arthropoda; class Insecta; order Diptera; family Drosophilidae; genus Drosophila; species Drosophila truncata. Next base: position 68,175 of record VNJQ01000159.1, read on the forward strand.
GTCCCCTTTCGATGGCCAATTATTGCTGAATGGTCAGCTGTTTTTGCATCTTATTTTTTAACGTCGAAATGTTCTGTCTTTGGACATTTTGTATTTTCATTGTGCCTAACCCATTGTTATGCAATGACAGGTGTTTTTAAATACTCGTTAAAAGTGTGTCATCTTAGTGCCACCCGAGAATATAACAAATACAAAGGAAGGAATCCAAGAACAGGGCTTTTACAGGGCTTAAATCTTAAATTGAAACTTTAAAATAGGCTAATTCTTGTTGCTTCAGTTTTCATTAATTTTTTAAGGCGTTTTGTTACATTGTTTCAAATTGGCAGTAGCGAAATTTATTTTTTTAACTGCACCGTCACAACAAAATTCTCGTTTTTGGTTTCTTTTCTGGGTTCCTGTTGCTGCTGATCCACCAGTTTTAGCGGTGAAGCGGGCGGTGGAGAAGCGTGCGGTGCACCAGTTAGCCAGTCCAGAGGGACAACGGCTGGAGCTCAAGTTGAATAAATCGAAAAATACGAGTCTGAGCAAGATGTGGCATCAGGGGAATCAGCGGGAAGCTGGATTCTGTCTTGCCTCCGAGTCCTCCGTGTCCGTTCGCACAAGTCACTCAAAATCTGGCGACCGCCATCACTCCAATTTACTTGCAGCTGAAACCAACACCGAGACCGGCGGTAATAACAACAGCGCCATTAGCGGAAAGAAGTCGACGCCCTGGTACGAGCTAGCCAGCAGCAGTGTCATCACCAACGATCTGCTTGGACAATGGCGAAAGAACTTCTACAGTGAACCAAAGAATCTGCTGGCGCAGAACGTTTGCTCCCGCGTGGACCCCTTTGACGTGTGCCTGTCGCGGAAGGTGCTGGAGACCACCAATCATGTGTTCAACTACAAGGTGGAGACCGAGGGCAAACCGATCACCAACCAAAGGAGCTCTGGAAGATGCTGGCTCTTTGCGGCCCTCAACTGCATTCGCCTGCCATTCATGAAGAACTACAATCTGGATGAGTTTGAGTTCTCGCAGGCCTTTCTTTTCTATTGGGACAAGATCGAGCGATGCAACTATTTCCTCAATAACATTGTGAAAACGGCCCATCGCGGCGAGAAGGTTGATGGGCGACTGGTGTCCTTCCTGCTTCTAGATCCCACCTCTGACGGCGGCCAGTGGGACATGCTGGTCAATCTGATAACCAAACACGGCCTCATGCCAAAGAAATGCTTCCCTGAGAGCTTTAGCTGCGAGTCCAGCATACGAATGAATGCCATACTGAAGAGCAAGGTATGGGAATGGGTTTTGTGTTTGTCTTTCTTGCCATAATATCCTTTATTTTATATTTCTTTTTAGCTCCGGGAGTACGCCCGCCATTTGCGCGTGCTGATGGATCAGAATCCCACGGGGGAGGAGATCACCGCTAAGATTGAGGAGCAAATGGCGGAGATATACAAGGTAGTGGGCATCTGCCTGGGCATTCCCTCCGAGACCTTCACCTGGGAGTACTACGATAAGAGCAAGAACTATCAGTCCATCGGCCCGGTTAGCTCGCTGGAATTCTACGAACGCTATGTGAAGCCCCACTTCAATGTGGAGGACAAGGTGTGCCTTGTTACCGATCCCCGGCCAACGAGCAGCTACGATCAGGCTTACACAGTCGACTGTCTGGGCAATGTGGTTGGCGGTAGACCCGTCCTATATAATAATCAGCCCGTGGACCTGCTCCTGGCCGTTGTCACCAAGTCGCTGAAGGCCGGCGAGCCCGTATGGTTTGGCTGTGAGGTCAGCAAGCGATTTGCCTCCAAGCAGGGCATCGAGGATGTGGACGTGTGAGTGTTTATTGAATTCCTTCTATACTTTTGAATACATATGAGTACAAAGCATGGGGGTAAGATCATAAGTTTAGGTTATAATCATACATTTAGTTAGCAGGAATGTGTTTCTATTTGTTTTGTATATAATACAAGTTATTGGGAATTTTTTAAGACATTTATTAAATTCACATTTAACAATATCCACATATAGTCAAACTAAATGTTCTTAAACCTTGTATAATTCAGTTTTTTTTTGTTAATAACACAGTTTTTGTTTAGTTTTTTTTTTTCACAAATGTTTTAACCAGTTTTGGACATTTAACATTCGGTTTAAATTGTCTTTTCTATCCGAATAGCTTTTCATTATTGATATTGTTGTCTTTATTAATGGAGTTTATGTGTTTTAGGCAGAGAGAGATACACAATTAAAAGGATTTCATTGAAAGACAAGACAAGACAAGATGAAACTTGTAAAAGACGAGTTATATCAAAGTTTCATAGATAATTTTAGAGTAATTTTATTTGATTACTCCAAAAAAATATGCGTTACTAGCAGACCGAGGCTGGTTACAAAAAGATTTACCAATTATTTATTTTATTTATTGCAATATTTGACATAAGCAACAATATTTCTCTTTTGAAATATCTTATTATAGTTTTGTATATCCAGCTCATTAGTTGTGGCAATTGTAAAATTGTTTCGTATACTTTAAAGGAGTAATTTTTTACTATAGTATAGTGATAGGCAGACCCCATAAAGAATATATATTATTGATTCAAATTAAATACATCTCCCTTAACTATATATATTTATATTTTCTTGCCTTTCTTTAGCCACGATTTCAAACTGGTCTTTGACATCGACATACAAACGACATTTTCCAAGGCGGATCGCCTAATCTACGGCGAATCGGCCATGACCCATGCCATGGTCTTCACAGCCGTCTCCGTCGATGTAAGTTGTGCCTTTCAGAAACCCGTGGAATCCCATGGATCTCACTTATATAACTATGTATGTATTTGCATATTGCAGAAAAGTGGCGTGGCCCAGAAGCTTCGGGTGGAGAACTCATGGGGCGAAGATCGTGGCGAGAAGGGCTACCTGGTGATGAACGCCGACTGGTTTAGGGAGTTTGGATTCGAGGTGGTTGTGGACAAGAAATATGTGCCCGAGGATGTGCTGCGCGTCTTTAACATGGTTCCGATAGTGCTGCCTGCCTGGGATCCAATGGGAACGCTGGCGCAGTAAGCCCCAGCTAATCACCATATATATATAAATGTATATATATGTATATATATATATGTATATCTTTATATATATATATATATGTATATGCATATATATTTTAAATTACAATATATATATATATATATATATGTATACAAAGCTTTACGAGCTTTACTTTATTGGCAGCGAAGCCGATAATTTTGTGTTTAGCCTAAGTATAAAAGTTTTTCTCGGTTTTACCTCCCAAATTATTTCGATCTTTGAGTATACAGCGGGCAATTGAAAATAATATATATATACATTACAAGCGAGAAATAAAAGCAAATTAATAATGTAAATGCATTTTTTACGTATATACAATTACATATTAAATAAATATATTGAAAAGAATTTTTTTTACCTAAGCTCACAGTTGGAATAATTAAAGGAACACTAACTATTTCACCTTCACTACTAGATGTAATATACAATTTTTATCAATATCATGGGGTCTTTTAGGTTCCCTTTTTGCGAATCCTGCGCTGCTCATACTCATAGGTGAGTCGATGCCAAATTCCATGGCACATCCGTACCAGCCGCACGTCCTTCTCCTCGTTGACCCGTGCAAATGCGTATTGCTCTCTAATAAGATGCTTTGCCACCCGCAACTGACCTCTCTGGATCAGCGAGATGCTGTAGTATAGCTTGCAGCGGGCCTGGAGGAACGGATCGCCGAGCCGGAGGCCGATTTTCAGCTGCTGCAGTGATATCTTGCCGGCTGTCTCCGCCTGTCGGTGTGTTTTTGGGATTCTTTAGACTTTAGACTTTTTAACTCGCATAGTGGATACTTACGCATCTTTCGAACTGCTCGCCCAGGGCTGAGAACCCACCGCCCAGTGTCGAGAGCCAAGACATTAGGTGCTCCACCTCGATGTGCTCCCATAGGGTGTGGGCCAGGATATCCGCCCACCGGTAGTCGATGGTGTCCCTCGCCGGCGGATGGAATTCCAGCCAGATAAGCTGCACCCCGTGCACCTTCTTCAGGAAGTAGGCAAGCACCCGTTGCTGCAGGAACTCGCGCAAGTAGTAGTTGCCATTGATGGCGTCGATCTCGATGGTCAGTCTCCGGAGCGGCTTCTTTGTCTGCGAGCAGGAGTCTCCGGCCTCCGGTTTCGGACGGTTGTGGAAGTGGCAACGTTTCCAGTAGTCGCAAACGCAGACGGTTAAAAATGTGGACATCTGGAGGGGAATTACATATTTCACAGCCACTTATTTTGGGAAATACTCACTGTGATCGTAGAGTAGAAACTAAATAATTTAAAAAAAAGAATGTGGCAATTAAGTAGCTTTTCAGTTGATTCCACAGGTTGCTGGGTTCGCTAGCCGTGAATTGGGAAACTTGTGTGGTTGCTGCTGTTGCCGAAACCAGAGGTCAGTCGGTTCTGATCAAACAGTTCCGGTTTTTATGGGTGATTTCTATAGTTTCAATTAGCAATTTAAAATTTCTTGGAGTTTTCCGCTTTCCGGCATTCACAATTAGCTTTAGCTTTTTATATTCCGCTTTTATCAGAAGTTTCCCACCATTGGACCCCGGCTTCCTAACCTGCTTTCAGGGCTTTGAAAACCCGGAGAAGTTTCGCAGCGCAAGTCTTGCTATTAATTACCGGCCTTTTTCCCCGAACTTTGTGCCGAATCTACTTGAAATGTATAAATTAAAACATTCACTTAGGTTAAAAACATCAGCTGTGCGATATTACCGATATACGATAGCATTTTTGCGTGGGAGTTGATGTTCATTTGGTAAAACTATCGATTTTCCAATTTAATCTGAAATTTATTTATCAATAGCCTGGCAACTCCGACAGACCATCAGTTCGGCGCCGACGAATATCGATATTTAAATTTTCGTATTTTATGGAACGTATTACTATAATATAGTATAATTTTATTTCAACAAAATAATCTAAATTAATAATTAAAAAAAAATAATAATAATAATAAAAATAGGGACTGATCTGTAATTGATTTTTTTATATAATCTAATCATGTTGATCTTGCCATTAACTATACAACTTTGGTTTTTAACTATTTCTTTTAAGGACATAATATCTGAGGAACATCCTTAATTATAATAAAATAGAGTTTACTTTTAATTATGGTCACTACACTATGCACATATAATTATTTCAAGTTTTTTGAAGAGTCCAGAAATAAAAATATAAAAAAAAATTGTACACTATTTATGATTAAATATCTTATAAATCCAACAATCTCATGACTTCATTAACAAACTAAAACATTTGCCGTACTATTTGTAACAAAAAGTCTTTGAGCTCTTAATAGTGCTTTTACAATCCACATTGTGGAACGTATTCAATTACCGTTAAAATTCCAGAGTGTTTATGGCAGCGAACTTTTAATTTTGTGAAATCATCGACTGATTAATTTAAGACAATGGTTTAATTCGAGAGTCAGCCCAATCCGCTTTCCATGTGTCAATAATTCCAAGAGTAAACGACTCAATTTCCGCGAAACAACTGCATATTCAGTGTGTGTGTGCTGCAATTGCATTCAACATGGCCATTATCATTATCAAACAAATGTTTTGCCCACGATCTCTCAGTGCCAACAAATCTGTTAACAGTTGGCAATAATTGTGCAGCAGCGGCAACATTGTCCCCACACCTTTTCTCCCTACTCTCCGTGTTCCCTTGTGCACTGAGAAAAAAGATTTCTGTGTAAATTGTTTGTTTCCTAAATTGTTTTTGCCTGTTCAACTGGTTGCTGTGGAATCATGTTCTTCAATGCTTTTTAATAATTAAATTCAATTCATCATATAATAAATAAATATATATAATATTCTGAAATAAAGATTTGTTGTTAATAGCAATAGTATTAATATAAAGATCGAAAGCCTCGATGCTTTTTCAGATTCAAATTGTAACGTTTGGACAACCTACAATTTGATTAATATTGTTTGGAAAAGAAACCAAATTTCCCTCTGTGCATCTCATTCATAATTTCATTGGCTGCTTTGTCGTCCCTTAGCCACTTCCCTTGGACTCCCTTTTTGTTGCTATTTTTGGAGCTGGCCTTTTATTGTTGTTGGTGGTGTGTTGTCATCGATAGCATTAATTTCGGTAAGTGCGCCCCAACAGAGGGCGCTGCTGCCCGATCTGTCCCGATCTGCCCCGACTATAAATCCTCTATATCTTCTTCTGCTTGCACACACATTTCAACACGATTTTTATAGCACGACATTTTCGGAGGGCAAAAACATTCTTCTGAATTATGCGCTCAATTTCCGCTGAATCGACGAGGCGAAAATTTCCCCCCCAAAAAGCCCTACATAGCAATATATCCCCACTTTTCTTGATATGCCTTGGGTGATATTAATTGGTCCACAACCCATCAGACCCTTAAATTTGTGTAGTCCCCCCCAAATATGTTTAATTATTATTCGTTTTCTTGCATTGCGATAAAGAGAATTGTTTTGACTTTCTTGTATGATATTATATTTTTTACAATATATTTTTTTGTAGAAAGTTCTATCTTCTATGTTTCTTCGTCATCATTTGTTGGGTATGTCTTCAGTTCTTTTTTTTATGGAATTTTTATTTTTTCATTATTTTCACGCTTCGTAAAACGACAGCAACATTGTTGTTTCAGTTTCCAGCACGTGCGCCAGCTGAAAAAAAATATATATTTAAAAAATATGTGCATAAAGGGGGAGGGTCGCGAAAGGGGTTGGGGTTACAAGAGTGCCGGGGGCAATGACAGATCCACGCAGAGTGATTTGTTTGTGGGCGTGTCAGCAATATGTCAAATACGCACTCGAGAGTCCCGTATGCACATGCGGCCACCAAAAGGATGCCCAGTTTCCTGCGACCTACATACTCCTTCCTTCTCCAAGCCATTGCCTCGTCATTCTCCTCTTTTCCCTTTACTTGTGATCTTTTTTCCTCATTTTTTTTTAGCTGGTTTGTATCCCGATATCCACTTGAGGCGCGTGTCGACATTGGGATCTGTGGTTCGAATAAAATACCATTTAAGACTAAGTTCATGTCTACTGTTTTATTCCTAACTACATTTTATATCATTTTAATTTTCAATTTTTATTGAAATCGATATTTATCGATTTAAAGACATCTAAAACTTTGATTTTTTATCACCTTTACTTCGACACTTTTTGATTTTTTCCGATTTTCAAACTGCAGTCAAAAATAGGAGATGAACTAGTAATACACGTAATATAATTTAGATTCTAGAAATGTAAGTATCAAATTATAATTAGAACTTAAAAAATATGTTCTTTAACTTATAGTATATTGCTAAATTTTGAATTGAAATTATCAAAGAAAACTCCATGAAAACTTATTAGAAAGAAAGTAAGACTTTATTTTTCAACATCGTTGGTGTTATTTTACTTGTTTTACCTTTTATGATTGGAAATGTGCAAGTTCTATTGTCAAACCCTTCTCAAACCTAGATGGGAATAAGTCTTATACGGTTTCCAAATTTGTTTAGATGGGAATAAGTCTTATACGGTTTCCCATCTCGGTCTTTATTTATTGGTTACTTTTATTCTAAAATCTTCAGAATGATTATTCCTCTCCATTTGCTGTTGCAATTAAGGTTACGGTGCTGCTCTTCTTCTATTTTTCAAATGCATAAACAAAGCCTCAAGTGTCAGCGACAACAATAACAAAAAAAAAAAAAATCAGGAAATCTTGAGGAAAGTTCAGAGAGCGGAAAACGAGGGAAACACGTAAACACGGTTTCACTTTCAAAGCGATTAGCCACGGATGCGCCCTGAACTGGTGCCCAATATCCAGCAACAACAACAAACACACACACACACACACACACACACAGTTGATAAGAATAACAATTTTAGTTCGATCTGCACTGCACTGGGAAATTGAAAATGAAATGAATATATATTTTTTTTAATTTAATTTATTTAAATATTTAAATTTAGTTGAATTATTTTTTAGGAATGGTCATTGGAAAACATGTGTTGTATGGATTAACGTTTAGGTTATAAAATAATTCTCTTGCATAAAGTTTGTCTTAGTTTTTGTTACATTCTGCGCTTTAAATCTTCTTTCGAAAAGTTCCGAATATTTTTGGTATTTTACTAATATTTGTTTATGTTCCATCTGATAGGCTTGGGATCGATTTCAGTGTATAATCTATAAAGCTTCACTTCTTGTTACTATAACCTGGCATTCTGCTTATACCGTAACTCCAGACTCGAGGTAAATTTTTAAGTGTGAAGGGAAATAGTTTATTATATTATTATTATATTATATTAATATTTTTTAACATAAATATATTAAAAAATATGTACTAAATATACAAGTCTAAAATCTTTCACCTCATACTACAAAAAATAAATATTTTTGAGATTTGTTGCAGTGTAGCACTTGAGGAATGGTTTACTGATCGAGAAAGGGGGGGGAGTGAGAGTGGGCAATTTGACACCATGCGAGTGATGGATACGACAGGCGACACACACCGCACCATACACCTACGCAAGGGAGACAGACGTCTGTGTGTGTGTGTGTGTGCGTGTGCGTAGAGTGGACCTACCACGGCGAAGGGTGACAATAAATATTGAAAATATTCATTTTACAGTGGCATCGAAATGATCCCTCTGGACCATATTTCATGCCATTTCAAGTGGCCAGTGTCCGTGGTCCCCGGGTCGCCCATCCATTATCACCGCATAATATGATAGCACTGTACATATACGACTCGAATCGCGAGATATAGTACGTCACATACCCACCGATTACGATTACTTATCGCCCACGAAAGTGGGAAAGTGTCCAAGTGCAGATAGTGGCTAGAACAAACTTTCCAAAAACATATTATAGCTGAGAAACATATTATAGCTGAGGTTGTGGTTGTGATGACCATATTGGCAGGTATAGGGAAACCAACCTGCTTCTTCATTTATTGTTTACCTATGCTGACACACTTGGATTATCTTTGAGTGAATGTCACGGAATGAATCATTTCAGAGCGTGTGAATCATTTCTCTTCAAATCTAAGTTAGTCAGATCCGTTTCCGGTTAAATTAGTTGTCCTCCTTTAAGCGAGTATCAAAGAGTCTCTCTCTTTCTCTAATAAGTAGTATATTCTAAATTATGCCCCACAGCCACATTGCATATGTACATCCCAATCCCCGTCGAAAATATCTTTGCCCCGCCCCGCCTCAATCAGTCGGCGACACATCTGTTTGTTCTTGGCCGTTGTTTTTGTAAAAATTTTATGCAAGTGATGAGAAATTTATGTTCTTTACTTGGTCGCCGCTCTAAAGGCGAATTGCATGCCAATTTGTTCTTATTTATGAGAGGACAACAACTGAATGGCTATGCCCACAAGATATATAGAATATATGGCGTTATTAAATTTTAGACATACGCGTAGCTCTTTGAAGATGTGTGGCCCTAAAAGAAATTTTCCCTCCTTCCTGCTTCTGGTTTTCGGAATTCCTTTTCTTTTATTTTTCCTAAAAAAGCTTAATTATACTTAGCCATTTGTGAGTTGTTTTTTGGGGATACTTTAGTTTCTGGCCAAAGTTCAATATGCTCTATAATCAATCCTAACTATATATGCTAGGAGATGCCTCCTAAAACATGCCTCGTGTCACAATTTCCGTGTGACTAATGAATGTCGCATTTTGATGGCTTGTCACAGTCTTTGACTTCTTTGTGTTTGTTCGGGCGTGTGAAATCGAGTTCTGAGTTTTGGGTACAGGTTAAACGTCAGACGAGTGACGTTTCTAATGATAGCGCGTCCCGATCGTTCCGACTGATTTGTACTTCCATTTGTTCTTGTTATGAGGCGGGTGCTATTGCAAAATTCGACATTATTAATAGTATATTATATCAGGCAAGAGAAGGTTGGATATGCCATCATATGTATAAGGTTTTAAAAGGCAATGAAAATTGACTGCAAGAATATAATAATAGCAGAAAATGCACTATTAATAATGCAGGCCATACAAATAAAACTATCAAGTGTTCTTTTTATATTATTAAGAAATACGTTTTTAGATAAACACAAATTTTAAATTAGCTAAGTTCATTTTTTACATTTTAACAAACGAAAAACAAGATGATAATGGAAACCTTTAGATTTCCAACTTAATAAGAAACAAATACAATAAACATCAAACTTTTCTATTTAAAATTCATAAAAGGAAATATAAATTATAAAAAAAAAGGTAATAAAAGAATATTAATAATGAAGAAAACGCACAAACAACCAATCGTTGGCAGCAATGAAAATGCCAAGTATCGTTTGTGGTTTATTCACATGACTGACGAGCGACAGCCACCTCAATCCCTCAATTGAAGGCGTTCATTTGGCAGATAAATCCATTTTAAATAGATCGATGGCCTGCCCGCCAATTCGGCGAGGTTTATACATATATTTATTTATGGCTCGCAATCGATTTTCCATTAACCGGAGATCACCGCCGCGTCAATCGTCGCAGTGGAAACTTATCATAGTGGAAAACTCATTTCAAGGGTCGATGGACGCGCAATGATAACAACAGGAAGGGGGGAGGAGGAAAATGGAGAACCGATGGGAAATCAAAGCAGAGAAAAATGGAAGATACGGTTTTATGGCTTCCTTTGTCCCTCTCTCTCTCTCGTTGCACCCAAATCTTGTAACACCCTTTTTTCTTGATTTTTCCCAGTGGCTTCGCCCGAATTCGTTTTAATTTTAAGAGTTTTCCAACTCCGATTTTTCCTGTGTTTTTCTCTCCTTTGGACTACATCCTTTTATCATATTATTTTTCTTTTAGTCTTAAACTTTTCTATATTCCGCACTGAATGTTTGTATAAAAAAAGAGATGCTGATCTTTAAAGTTCTTTACTATATAAACTGTCAGTAATTGTTAATTAGTTTGAAATATATAAATCCAGTTTCCAATCGGATCTTTGTTTCTAATATATAATTTTAAGATCATTCTGCAGATGCTTTCACAGACAAAGAAACTTTTAGAAGGCATACAACTATTTTTAATTGTTCATAGTTTCCCATTCCCTGATTCCTGCCAGGCTCCTCCTCTGCTCGTTCTATTTGTTATTTCAAGTTTTCCATTTTCTATTTTCCCCATACTTTCCCTCTTTTTCCATTCTATTTCCTACAATGTTCTTTCGTTGGTTTATCTCAATTAAAGCCACGGCACTTTTTGTTTAGAAAGAGACGCCAAATCCAAGAAAAAGAAACGACTGCCGAAGTGAGATTGGTATAAAGTGATGTAGCATAAACAAAATGGTTAATGGAAAATCGTTTTTTCCCCCAGCTATTTCCCCATTTCCCAATTGCAGCATTGACTTCGGCCATTTTGTATCCAAAACCAAAACGTACACAAAAAAAAGTAAACGTTTTGAGTTTTTGTTAATTTATGCCGTGTTGCTGTGCTTTTTATTTTTATTCTTTGTTTTTATTATTTGAAACTGTTTCAGTTTTTCAAGAGATATGTATGAATATTGTTTATATTTACATAGAATAAAACAAAATGACTAAAATGTTAGGAAAAAAAAAGAAGGGGAAAATAGTAAAATTACACGTTAACAGCTACATATTACATCAAGATATATATTTGGGGTGATTTTCATTATTTTTGGCACACAAATTTATAAAGTTAAGAACTAGACTACAAAAAAAAATATAATAATAATAATAATAATAATAATAATAATAATAATTGTAATTTTAGTTGTAAAATACTTGTAATACTTGTTGCATTTATTTTTGGTTTTCTTTTCTGCTAATACTTGAATCCCCCGTACTGCTAAAATCAAGAATATATAATCCGTGACACTAAATAGTTGAAGGCTAAACTTATAAATTGTTTGATGTTCATGAAAGTTATGATTACAAATCGGGAATTTCTACTTTCATGCCCTGTAATCGAATTAAAAGCTGCGAAAATATCGATTCTTATCGATTTAAAATTTTTATCCTTAAACCGAAAACTTTAATTATTTACCAGGTTCATTTAAGGCTCCATTTTAGACTTCGGGATAACGAAATTCTTTTAGATTAACTGATCCTTAATTTATAAAAACTATTGACACTTTTAAGTCAAGTCAAAAGATCGAATATTCACTGAGCTCTTCAACATTAATCCTGACACATATTCTTGACTTTCGCCGGGATTCTTTAGCGCGGCACCAGGTCTATATAGCTGTTGGGTCGCATCATCTGGTGATGGGCCGCCGAACCATAGAAGCTGGGGTAACTGGCTCCCATTCCGTAGGCAGCAGCAGCCGCGTGACGCGAAACTTTCAGCTTATCATAGGCGCTGGCATATGGACCATGCCCGTGCCCATGCCCATGTCCATGCCCGTGTCCATGTCCGTGGCCATGGTGATAGTGGGCTGCTGCAGCAGCCGTTGCATTGTGGTGATAGATGGCACCAAAGTTGCTCTGCTCCTGGGCATAGGGTTGCCCGATGCTCGAGTAGATGTTAGCTGCCGCCATCACCTGGGTGGCTCCCGTGCCGGCGGCTGGCGATGCTGCCGTTGCTGCTGCAACAGCTGCAATGGAGGTCGCTCCTGCTGTTGCCGTGGCTGCGGCCGTTGCTGGCGGGGATGCGGAGCCGGTGGAGTGCGGCGTCAGGGGATGGTGGGGCTGGTAGGCGTGGTGATAGCCCCCATATTGGCCCCCGGCCTGTACCTGTTGATGTTGCTGGTGGAGATGCTGCTGCTGAGCTTGCAATGTATGCTGCTGCTGCTGTTGCTGGAGTTGCTGATGCTGCTGCTGCTGCTGCTGCTGCTGTTGGAGCTGCTGTTCCATCTGATACCCAAGGAGATCCGGGGAGTTGCCGGAGGTAGAGCTGCTGGAGGGCGTGGCTGGGAGCTGCTGCTGAAGCTGTGCCTGCTGCTGATCCGCCACCAGGTCGGTGCAGCCCAAGCTAAAGTGGCTGCCCGCTGTCGTTCGCTCCTTGAGCTGCTGTTGCTGCTGCTGCTGCAACTGCTGCTGTTGCTGTTGCTGCTGCTGCTTCATGCGAGCCTGGCTTTCGTGGCTCATGCTGGACATGCTGCTGCCACTGTTGCCGGTTCTGTAAAAGCCACAAAAAAGCATACAAAATTAATTCATTTTAGGTAAAAAAAATATATATCTATAAGCGTAAATCTATTGTAAACGGACATGGCTAGATCGACTCGTCTGTGGCTGCTGATCAAGACCATCTGGTTGAATTAATATTACAAAAGCTTCAAGAGTTTGAACCAAAAAACTCCAAATGATTTGAAGTATTCTTCTTTCTGTAATAAACAACTCTAAGTTCTGTCGTAAACAATTGAGCATTGCGGTCCGCTGATTTGTTTACATTATGCTACGAAGCTGGGGCTTCCAATTCGACAAATATGAAACGAAATTAATTGTTTATGCCGCCGGCGCATCTGTCAGCCTTCGCGTCAGCATCATCATCATCATTCGGGCTTCTGTTCTACATTCTGAAGTTCTTTTGTTTTTTGAGTTATTGTTTCTTCTTTTCTTAATTTCTCGTTTTTCATTTTTCATTTTTCTGTTTGATATTTTTGAATATATTTTTGTTAGCGACGCGTCGGCAATTCCGGGAAAGTCTCTGCCCGTCGACCGAATGTCTAGTTCCACTTGCACACTCTCTCTCTCCATCGAGTTTGAAAGGGACTTTGGGATAAGTTTTTGACGGCAGCTGGGACCCACGAGCTGCTATCTGATATTTAGGTCAATTAAAAAAATAAATATTTCGATCGATTTCGTTTTGGTATGTTTTTTATTATAGGAGTAATCTAGTAAAAACTGTATTTATTAGGCAAAAATGGCTATCTCTGCTTTTTGTACCACAAGTCTTCATAGTCTGATCAGCATCACAGGGCGAATCGATTTAGCCACTGAGTTTATATATATAAATCATATAATTCAGTTTGTCAGGTTATTTGTTATTTCAATTTATATTACATTTCCATTGATCTTATAAAATTTTATCATCAACAGCCGAGTCAATTTAGACTGTCAGCTTTAGAACTATTTAAATAAAACTTTACTGATAGTCTTCTTTCAAAATATATTATTAGAATTATATAATGTAGGAATCCAGAAATTATTAAAAATAATTATAACTTTAGGGATTTTAAAATTTTAAAATTCAAATTCTGAGTAATACATAGTTTCGCTCTCAGCTTATATCAGCAAAAATTCAGTATTTACTTATATAAAACATGAGTGTACCTGAAATGTAACTATTAATTCAATTTATTGTAATAAAACACTTGGTTATTTATGCTAAAAAATATAGGAAAATATATTCTGAACAAATTATTAACACATAATTTGTTTCCAGTTCTATAAACCCCAAAAAAACAATACTTTTTGTAGCAATAAATAAATAAGGACTCGCTGCCAATAATATTTAATAATAAATGTTTACAATAGTTTATTAAAATATATAAAGACTTCAACTTGGTTACTTACACATCATTGGTGCCATCATCCCGAAAGCCTTTGGCAAATGGATTGCTGGAAATCTTCAACTGTGTCACCTGTGGACGGCAGGAATGTGGAAAGAGTATTTTTATTTGACAGGCGGACTACTGTGAGTATGGGAACTATGCCAGCAATGCTGGAAACAAAAACAAATAAATTAGATTCCCCAACAAATTAGAGAAAAATGTTTACAACTGGAAAATGTGTGCCTGCCATGGCAGCGGCCCCAGAAGACACGGAAAATGATTTGCAATAAATTTTGAAGGGGGTGAGCCGAGTGTTAACACCCACATCGAGCACATAAATAATTTAAATACTTTCCTAGCATGTCTGGGGGTATTTATAGCAAATGTTCTCGGCCAGCGATTACCAGAACCCCGAGCACCGAGCCCCGATCCCCGAAAAAGCATTCCCCGTCACCTGCTAAAATTATGAATTATCCGCAAGACAAATATGGGGAATTCAACGCCCCAGAGTCGCTGGGGTTCGTCATTGAATTGAAAACCAGCGATAAGGTATGGCTCATCCCGATCCCTGGTATTGAACACTAATTCTCTCTGTCCACCCATATCTAGTTGCAAAGAATGCCAGAGTTTTGTGTGTTTACTAAGCAAGCCCCTCTCCCTGACTTCCAGTAATATTTATGAGAACTTTAGTCACCTTCCGAGAAAGTGTGTCCAAGTTTTTTTTTTTCGCAAAAGCAAGTGCAGTCCCCAGGGGTGGCTCTTTTCTTGGAAAAATAATTATTGCTAGTGTAACTTGATTTTTGTGGAATTTATTTTGGTTTTATATTAAATTAATATTGATTTTAAAGCTTATATTTCACAAACGGCAATACAAATTTATGTAGGTTCTTGAGTCGAAGTTATTTTTAACCACAGGAATTATTTTTATTATTATTAGTACTATCTAAATATGTATACAAATTATTATATTATCCGGAAAATTGCTAGCAATATTAACAATAATAACTCGGAAATATTAAAGAGAAAGCTTAAATTTATAGCAAATATTTCGATAGAATTCATAGATGTTAAAGTGGTTGTCAAATATATTCTTAAAAAAAAAAGAAAGGTAATACTCTTGGCGGATTAAAATTTTCCAAATAAATCTCTATTGATTAGGGTATCTTCTGGGTCGATGTCCGATGTTTTCTTTTCATATACATTATCGTCGTTATATATAATGAATTATATTTGTGCGGCTGTTGTTCGGGGCCCGAGCTTTGCCCGCTTGCTCTGCTCGTTATAAATTATGGGAAAAACATAAACAATGAGGCCAAAATGGCACAAAATGGTCGCGGCCTCTTGTTTGGTATTTGGTATGCCAAGAGAAAACCAAAAGCTGGAAAATTCGAGAGGGAAACCGGGGGAGGCGAAGCGGATTGAGGAGGGGATTTACAAGAAAAACCCAAAAGAAACAAACAGCTTTCTGCTTAGATTTCTGAACAATCTAAACTAAGAACTTTTATAGAACAACTTTAATTATATAATTAAAGGAACTCACCCGCTGATTCTGATAGGCAGTTACGGCCGTAAAGCTTGTCTCCGGAAAGATGAAGGTGCGGAAGTGACTGGAGTGCTCGTTTTCATCCAAGGACGCGTTCTTTGGCGGCAAGTACACCAAATGGAATCGGGGTTGATAGCGATGCATTGAGTTCAATATGATCTGAAGGAGAAGCGAAAAAAGAATGCAAAGAAATTAGAAATTTATCTAAAAGGATTCCAAGAAAATAAGTAAACTATTTTAAATTCAAAATCAAAGATATTATAAATATATTTTTCAAAACACAATTCTCAATTAGTTTTCTTTATAACTCACATGTCCATTTTCGTCCAGCTGATTGTTGGTGAGCTTCAGTTTGTCAAAGGACACGATCTGTTTCATCCAATTGGAGCCGGCAGCAGGTGAGTCGGGATGCACATGAATCCTGGGCGGGGAGATGGGATCCGCTTTGCCAGCCACCACCCAACAGGAGCTATTCAAATGGCATAATTATATAATATTATTTCTAAAACCCTAAGTATTTCGTACTCGAATTTATTTAATTAATTTTAGATCGAAAGACATAGCTTACTTGTGAAAGGCGTAGCGATATCGCTTGTCATCCATGGGCACAAAGTCCATCATACAAATGTAGGTGGCATGGGGATCCAGGCCTCCGATTCGCACCTGAAAAGTGGGAAACATCCGGCGACCCGTCTTCGTGATGATCATCTCAGTACCCTGGGCATGGAACTGGTCCCACAGGGCCTTTGTTTCCAGCACAACGATGGCCTGCGCGAGAGATGGATGCACTGGCTCCGCTTCCTTAAAAACAAACCACACATATTTTGAATAATTTAGGATTTTTTTTATTATTTAATTTCAGAATCAGAATTAAAAAAATTTTTTTTATTATTTTCAAAGCTAAAGCTTACCCCTTTGCCAATATTGTTGCCGTTGTTGTTGGCTTTTCCCGAGCTACTCTCCGTGCTGTTGTTGCTGTCTTTTTTGTGTTGGTTTTTGTATTTCTTAGAGGCAGATCCTCCGCCCGCCGCCGCCGCCGTTGTCCCCGCCGACGATGTGGCTGCTGCACTCGTTGATGCTGGTCCTGACGTTGCCTCACTGCTGGCACCAGGATATTCGGGGAGAAGGGACTGCTCCTGGCAGCTGGCATGCGATTGGGGATTGGTGCTGCTGGCGTGGCTGCTGCTGGAGTGACTGCTGTTGGCAGTGCCAGTGCTGCCCGTGCTATGAGTCTCGATGTCAGCCAACTTGGCATCGATCTGCTCCAGCGGCTTGTAGGAGCTGCGATCCTTGCCCGCCGTCTGGATGCAGGCTGTAAGTGTAATTAATTTATTATTATTTATAAAATATTTTCTTAATATGGCTTTAATAAATATTAACAATTCAGAAAGCTACCTCTTTAGTTTGCAATTATATCATTAAATTGAGATACAAAAGATGGTAAATAATTAAACGATCTATTTTATGGCAGGCAAATGAAATAGTCTTCCGATTTTTATAAGACTAAAAATATAATTTATTTGCAAGTATTTGTAAAACAACAATACAATGCCAAGTTTTATATAATAAAAGCCATCAACTTTTTAGAAACAAGAACAGGAATATGCATGACCGAAGTTTTCAATGCGCTGAACTCGAAACTTGCCTCAGAAATTCTGTTTTACGTCAGATATTCGAGACTTTTTAATTAAAAAGTGCAAAGAACGTTTTTGGGTACATTTTTGTAACTACAATATGAGTCATATGTACAGCTTCTTAATATAATGTTCTTACCCCTTAAAAATTTTTTTTTTTAATTTTGAAAAATTTTTAAATTAAATTCCGAAAAATTGGATTTTGAATTTATATCAATGGCCTTCTATGTATAAATCGTCGAATTCGTCACATATATAAGATAAAATTGGGTTTTCTTTCTGCTATCTTTCCAAATTTCTGGTCAAAATCATAATTCCCGAAGGCATAGGAAGTATCCTATTTGTAATTTGTGTTTAATACAAAGAAAATATTAAGATATAGTAAAAGTATTTTAAGTATGAAAATAATAAACTTTTTTTTACACTATATAAATCGAATGTCCCGAAGCTCGCTTAAAAAATATTTAAATTTAATGAAAGTTGCGAAAGTAAAATCAGAAGAATTAGTTTTTGTTGTCGAAAACGAAAATGGTAGAAACTTTTAAATGTATATACCGGAGCACTCATGATAGTTATTATATTCGATTTATAAAATTAAGATTAAGAATTTAGTTTAATTTAATGAGTTTGGTTTTTTTATTTTATTTAGTTTAGTTTTATCAAAGGTGGGTGACTAATCATATCGCTGCTATAGTTAATTTTATGCGACAGTCTAGAGGAATTGGGAGAATCCTTTTCTTTTTATATAACATTCTTTTATTTATGAAGCTATTTATTATTTATTTATTTCGTGAAAAAAAAACTCTACAAATTGTGATCTAAAGTAAACTATAGTTTAAATACATAAAAAATCGTATTAGTATTAAAAGCGCAGTCCAAAATTTCGTTTGTGCCTGACAAATGGGTAGAATATATTTCCCTATAAATCAAATATGTCGCACATTGTATACGTCCGCAGTGACGAAGAAGAAACGTGAATGGATTTATATATAGCCGCCGAGATTGGCTAATTTCACATTTAATGTGATTTATGCGATTTAAAGTGGAAGTGAGACGCCACGCCGGCGCAGATACAGAAGGAATCCCTGGGATTCCGGCCGAGCCAGGACCTGGGCGATGCTATGGCATAGCCCCATATAATGAGCCGACTTTCGAAACAAATGGGACAACATATCCAATTATAAAAAGGCGTCAGGCAGCGGCTGCTGATTGAGTTGCCCGCTCTAAAATTAGGTTCCCCCGTTCTTTTTTGTAATTTCTTTTATTTATTTTGTTTGTTTGATTTTATTTTTATTTGTTTTTGAGGGAATAAGTACGCCTGGCGGTCGCGAGTCGTGTAAATTTTGCAATTAATTGTCGCCGTCTCCTGAGAGTTGTGGCATCGCTGCCAATGACCCATGACAGGTCGCTGTTTTATCGCTTAATGAGACGCTATTTTTTTTATTTTTTATTTTGTTTCCTTGTTTTCCCGTACATCTCCTGTACTGTGCCGCTTCACGAATGAATTCTAAAATCAATTACCATTTGGCACAACAAATCGTTTTTCTGTCACATCAAACAACAACAACGGCCAGCCGGCCGGCGGAAAAATGCCACTTGAGATTCTCGGATCCCGGAATTCGGAGCTAATTGCTCTGGTTTTCTGGTTTTTTTGGTTTTTTGGTCTTGTGGCTTCTCGTTTTCCCATTGTTTGTTCTGCCGAACGGCCATGGTCCGTGTATTTTGGTAATTACTGTAACGGATACAAAATCCATCGAATCTTTCTTTCAAAGAATCGTATCCGGATCGAATAATGTCCCGTGGCACATTACTTGAATTGCAACAATAAACTAGGTTTATTATCTAAATATGTTTTAATCAATTATTTAGCAACTATTTGTAAATATAATTATATATAATAGGAATAATAGGAGAAATTTATGGACTCTGCACTTTATATAAATAAATAATTATTAATTATCAATACTATTTGTATTGTTAATTACACAAATTTCCAATTATTCACTTTAACAAATATTATGTAAATATTATGTATATTTTTCCAATTATTTACGTTTTATAGAAGTAAAGCGACGGAGAATACTGATAATATCTTGTTGATAGAGGATGTGACAGTATTGGGATTCATTTTTCATCTCTCACAGGAAAAAATCGCATACCAATTGTTCTGTTTAATTCATTTATATATCTTTTGAGTTATTGGGGTTAAAATGATTTTGCTTTACTTATACGGACTACGTCAGTTTTCAAGATTAAATTTTCCTTGATAGAACAAAAAATATGTTTAATGTCTCTCAGTTTTTATTGTATTGCTTTCTAGATTTGATCTTTTAATTCTATATGACATTTTAAGGTTTTCAAATTGTAATATTTGTCTTTTTTAATTATATTTTATTAATATTTTTTGCTTACTTTAATAATAATATTATATTAATATTAACATTCGGAGAAATAATGGAAAATATCATAACTCCGCTGTTTCTCAAAATAATTTAATCGGATTTGAGATTCGGCCATTTATTATTATTTTAAAATTTTATAGTTAAATTGCAATCTACAAGGATATATAAACTCTAACGAGCTTCCTTTTTTTCTGGGTATAACAGCCTTAGTTCCCTTATTAATTATCAGAAACTAAAGTAATACTCTTGCAATGATTTTGAGGAATATTTTCAACGTTCAGGTAATAATTATGCGAAAATATATAGTCATTCATGACAAAGAAAAGATGTCTAGATAGAGGAAGGATTAAATAGAAAGTTAACATTAGCAGGGATCCCAAATCCGTGTCAAATCTGTTCCGGCGTTGCAAAATATTATAGTTAAAGCAGAAACTAATATATTATAATGAAGGGGAACTTCATAAAAAAATAAAATCTAATTTTTTAGATGAAGGCTTACAGGAAGGTAAATTTGACTTGCCTAACTTCAAGTTTATCTGGTGATTATATTTTCCAATTAAATAAAATCTATCAAAGACTTTGAAGAAGCTCAAATTTAACCCGTATCGATAAATTCTAAAAAATTATATAAATTTGTTAAGGTTTTATTTTGGAATCAAGTATGTACATACATCATCTGCAAGTTTCTGAAAAGTGGGTCTTACTAATAAGCCATACCTCAACCATAAGCAATTTTTAAATATTTTTTGTACAAAATACACCCTTATTCCATTTTAGCCATTAATAGATAATTTTTATCTCTAAAAGTTGGCAGGAAATAGGAAATTTTATATCTCTCTGCAGGCACAAAAGTATTATAACCAAGAGGGTTCTTAAGACAGATATTTAATATAAGGTAAATACACGAAAGCAACAATGGGCTTGTTAACTTATTCAGTGCCCTGCCTTGCAGTTATCCAGTTGGGAATTTAAACTTAATTTATTTTATTTGTTAATTATTCCTAATTTAAAACTAGGCAAGATTATCACATTAAAAGTTCGATCGATAAAAAGGAAAGGGAAAGATCATCGGCAGAGTAGGACTGCTAGGAACTCACCTTCGATTTGCTTCATGGGACTCAGGCCGCCGGATATGTAGGGCGTGACCCAGAAATCGTTGGCATAGTAATCCGTGAGATTGGCGCCCAGTCCATTGTCCATGAATTGCATTGAGGGCGTCATCATGGCACTGGCGCACTCCGTGGGACCCATCAGGTGAGTCATTCTGTTATATATATCGTAGATATCTCGTGGCGGTCAAAGGAAAAAAAAAAGGAAATCGCACAATATTCCTTATTCTTGGCCCATTTATTTGGGTTTGATCGACTGGCTGGCTGTTTTGATCTCAAACGTTTTTCGCGCAGTTGTCAAATTTGATTATTGCACACACACACACAGCATCACTCACTCGCGGCACTGCAAAAAAAAATTGTATTTGGAAACCGGGGGGAGGGCTGTTGAAAAATCACCACAACCTTTCGCAGTTGTCAATCAGAATCGAGATCGAAATACCAAAAAAAAAAAAAACATAAAATGGTTGTATTGTTTTCTTAGCTTTATTTTTTTTTATTTTTTTTTATTTTAAATTTTACGCTTCGATTTTATGGCCCGATTGCGTTGACTGGCGCTCTCTTTTTGTTTTTAGTCCGTGATTGATCGCCAAATTGCCACGATCGATCGATTGATAGACTTCAACTTGTTTTATTTGTTTTCTTTTTGAATTTCGCCTGGTCGAAGGCGTTGAGTTGTCTCAATTGCCACCTTCTTCCGGCCAAGTGCGAACTGATTGCTACCACTGCTATCCACTACTATCCGTATGTGTCTGGCATATTATATTATATCTCCGCCGATCCGTTCACAATCCCACACTGATACTGGCACTGATCTGATCGCAGCGATCACACATCACACATCCGTTCCGTCAAGCGTTTGTCCGCCGAATGAGAGTTCCCATAGAGGGGCCCGTTCCGTACCGATCCCATCCTCTCGAATCGCTTCTTTCCCACCCACAATTCCCTCGAGAGTCTCCCAGCCAATCGTCGGGCAGCAGCATCCAAATTTAGATTCGATCCCAGTGCCAAGCGATCCACCAATGGCCGAGGAACCGAGATCTCTCCTCCTTTCGAGCTCTCCGCCTGGGTCTGCATCGACATGTGTTGTCCCCTCCGGCAATTGTGCCTTGGAAGATGGACACTTTGAGGGAAATGCCTGGCGGAACTGAAGTAGCGCAGCTAACAGATGTGTGGGTACAGTAAGGATTGTAGATTATAGTCCTTTGTAATAAAGGATAGGTTTGCTAAATTTAAAAAACCTTTGTAGGATTTATAGAGAAAATTTTAAATTAAAATATAACCAATAAGCTTTCTTCGGGATTAGAGAATTACAAGCGTCTAAATAAAAAGCAAAATTATTTACATTTTCATATTCTTTTCCTATTTTATTTCCAATGGTCGTCGGATGTGATAAAGTTAAAAGCTTAATTTCGGAATGATAAATATATTACCTCGCCAATTCGTTAAAAAACAACAAACCCTTTCTAATAATACCCGGTACTCATAGGTACAATATTGTAAAACTGTACAAAACGTAAATTTGTATTTAAATTTCAGTACAATTTTTAATAAATATGGGAGTTATTAAAAAAATACATTTCTGATAGTGTTGAACTTCTGCAACATCTATAGTTATGTTGCTATTACCAATGGATGTTGCCAAGCAAGTTCCTAGCAACATTTATCCTTATTTGGATGTTGCGCAACATTCATCTATAAACACTTGGTAATAATAGAATCTTTATTACGTTAATCTCGATTATATTCTTTTCTACTTGTTTATTAATTTAATTTAATTTCTTTTTTAATTATAAAATATAAAAAATATATAAAAATATTAAAGACTGCATTGAGTTTTGAAAAACCCTCGAATATAGATAATGTATTCTATCTTTTAAAACAAAAGAGGGTTCTTTTCTAGAGTTTCTTTTACATAAAAACAAATTTTTGTGTTTTAACAAGAAGACCACTCTTCACTGTAGCCGCTCCCCAGGCTCTCTCCCCTTCGTTTTCACGATTTTTCTATTTTGATTCTTCAAAGAATCACATTCTCTTTCTTTTTTTAAGGAGGCGTGGCCTTTGCAGCATCTGGACGAGGGGTGGTGACTCTTCTCCTTATAATTTCTTTGTTTTTGTTTACTTTTCGTGGAAGGGATTGGGGGATCATAGGCGTGACTGGGGGAACTGGGGGGGTGGCTGACCTGAGTCATGTGCCCCATTTGGAAAACGCTTCTAATTTAACTGCGGCCAATGCGGTGCCTCATGACCATGCTGCAGTGGATCTGATCCGAGGTTTGCGCTGGTGGTGCTACTGCCAGTGGCCATAAATTCAAATTGCGCCATAACCTCGACACTAAATAAACCGTAAAGGGAAAAACGGAATCTTAAGGCAGTGAAAAGGAAGGCACTGACAGAAAAACAGACAGGAAATTGCGATTTCGACCGATAATTGCACAGATGAATAAATTTCGGATAAATGTACAATTACAGTTTTAGTATTGTATTTTTAGCAAAATCTTTGTGAAACATATTTGGTGATATGCTAAGTGAAGGCAAGGTATTAAGTTTTATTTTTGTTGTCATTAAAAAAATATATCCCTAAGATTTCATGAATATTGTGTCAAAGTCTTACATTAATTATACAAAAGCTTGCAAAGTTGTGGTGTTAAAAGCATTCTGTGAAAACGTGTCCTTTTTAAAGTCAAAATCCAAATGTTTTGAACTTTTTCACAGCACTCATTATGAAAGTTCTTCATTTTTAAAGTTCAAAATTGATTTTTTGACTTGCAGCATTTATTAAAAATCTGAAAATAATAAAAATACGACTTGGTACTTAAGACACTTGTCCTGCACTTTCTTTTTTTATGTTGGATGATTTCGAGGGAAGACGGGGAATTCCCTAAATCTTATGAATGCACTTTTACATTCTTCAAAAAAATTAAATAAAGAAAAATTGATCATGTTAATTTTTAATCAATCTTTGACATGTTCATGTTAAGAATTTATAAATAAATAAATATATTATTGTAGGATTAATTCAGTAATTACTAAAATCTAAACAACTAAATCAAACAAATAAATATCTGTATAATAATATGAAATTTAAATTATAAAAATGACAGTAGCCATTTTGTCATACAAATTTTGTAAAAGTAAGTCCCTTTTGCACGGATTTAACCTTAACGTTTGACTTAAATGTGGTTAAACATAAAGTTGTTGCTGGGCTTTAAAGCCCATCTATGTTTTCCCAGCCCTAATGCGGTGTTGCTCTCCTAGAAATATGTTTGATTATTTAATTTTATTTATTTAATTTTCTCTTAGATTTTATATACGCTTTTTTTAACGTGCAGGTGCGTGAATGAAACCAATTGGGTGAGAGTGAGAGAGAAAGGCAAAGGCACAGGCAGAGAGATCGACTGAGTGAAGGGGAGGCGGCGATGGGGCTCCATTAAAATGGCGTCTGTTTGCTGTTAGATCCACGGGGACTCTGCCCTGCGGCAGAATTCAACACTCCTTGGCCCCCTCTGGCATCACAGAATCCAAATCGAAGAAAAGGGGTCTGCTTTCCATCAGCCACGGGCATTCAATTAACGGTAGGTACATACCTGGCCGGGGCCCGGACTTAGGCTTCCACCTGAGCGGTTTGTTTACCTTCCTCCCCGATATAAATCTCCGCATCTAGTTGCTCCCAGGATTTATCCATTATCCATTTATGGAACTGCCATTTCTGCTGCTGCCTCTGTATCTGCAGTGCCATTGTTTTTCCTTGATTTTCATTTCGATTCGTTAATTTGTTCACCCTTCTTTTTTTGTTTTTTGCCGCCTCTGTTTACAATTAATTTGAGTTAAGTGGCTGCTTTCCCGAACGAATTTCGTTTGTTTTTTGGCATTTTCAGTACTCAGTACCGCCGCCAAATCCCAAGTAAAATCCATAAATAGCTTATAAATTTGATAAATCGTTATTGTATTGCTAATGCCATTATTTTATAATTATTTGTTTAGGTGCAAACAGTTCAGAATTAAGTTATTACCATTTGGGGGAACTTATTAAGACTTTGAGAGGTGCGTAGATTAAAAACTTGTTATTGGTTTGACCTCGATATATTTTTAAAAATTACTGAAAAATGCGTATTTAATATAATATAAAATCAATGCTAAATAATGATTTATTTTTTAACTTTTCTTATAATTATACCAAATGTTAATATCATGCTGTCGTGAGATACAACATCCCTTTTCCCTTTTACAGCATCATTTCAAGGAAGTTGAGATTACGGTACTGCTTATTTTATTTTAATAATATTTTCAGAGTCTCCAATTGAGACACATGCAATCCAGGAAGTTCATGAAAATGCCGGAGCAGAGTGCCTTGGCTTTACAATATCATTTCGATGACAGCATTTCGGACGTGCTAGCTCACATTCAAATTTTCCTTGACCAGATCAAAACCAATACGTATTCAGCGCAAAATTAAGCCACTCGAAAAATGCGAAAGATGCTTGTCCACGTGGTGACCCGCGACGGACGCAAGACGCTGTACGAGCTGGATCACTTTGGGACCGTGGGCCAGCTGAAGGCCCGGATCGGGCTTCACATGACCGTGCCCATGGGGTTCAGTCGGCTGACGTACAAGGGTAGCCTGCTGGAGAACCACAGTGTGCTTGAGGAGGTTGGCGTGAAGCGGATGTCCACGCTTCTCCTCTACTGGCAGCCGCTGGTCTTTACGCCCAAGCAATTGCGTGAACGAGAGGATGAGCTGGACAAGCTGGAGGAAATGCAACGGGCTGGGGAAATCCTAACGCAGGAGGCCGATCAAGAGCAGGAGCAGGGCGGTGGTACCCTTGATCCGGGCTCCGCCAGGGGCCACAAGCTTCATCTGTCGCTCGCCAGTCTCACTTGCACCAAAATGCCAGACATCGAGGTGGAGGACATGGAGGATGTCACATCCATATCCTCCAGCGAACTGGATTTCCTGGCCCTCTATAGGCGTCCAAAAAACGGAAATAAGTCCGATGATTTGATTGAGACCGAGGAGGAACCCCTAGATCCGGAGCCCATTTTTCTCCCACCAAATGATGATCTGTTCAGACTTGCAACGGATTTCAAGATGTCCGATCAGCCAATCGGGCTAGAAAAGACGTCGACTAAGGCACTTCTGGATAAGGAGCCGATTGCTCTGACCCCAAAGGGTCCGACAGGGCCGGAGCAGGATATGCAAGAGTCCAGCGATCCGCAACACTCAAAGCCAACCAATCGCAAGAAGAATGTCAAGAAGAATGCCAAGAAGAACCGCAAAAATAAGTAGAGAAATGATGTTACATTTTGGGATTTCTTTACTGCGTTTCTAGTTCAAGTTTGGCCAACTCCACATCAACTATTTCAGAAATTTAAAATCTAAATTTGGCATTTTATCACACTGAAATATACCTCTGATTCGTCGAGGTGGGCTGGTATTTCTGCGTTAATACGTTTTATTTCTTTGAAGGCCATTTTATTTGAGCCTAATGTTAGTTAACTTAACTTAAGGCAACAAGAAGAACTCCTCTACAAAAAAGAAACAAAAAAAACAAATACCACGATATTAGCATAATGTTGTTTGCGTGAAAACAGTTACTGTATACAAAATCAAAGCATCAATGTGTTATTTTAAGTTAATAAAATGTTATCAATGTTCATCAATGTTAGATCTTGGTTTTTTTTTTTAAAGAGGATTATATTAATATATTACATTTTATTCTCTCATTTTCCCCTCTTTAAGAAAAGGTTTATAAATATCATATAAAACAAGACCAAATTCATCGGTCTTTCATCAGTAAAAGAACAGCATGCAGGTATCTCTGTAGGCCATCGAATATTTTTCCAAGTGGAAAATAAAATAGCTAAACAAACAAAACAAAACCAAATTTTGTTGACTAAAATGTTGATGAATCATCAATGAGTCGTATGGAAATTCATCGATGATTCATCAATACACATGTGAAAGTTGATGAATGATACTGCATATTACATGTATTTAAAAGCTCACAGCATTTAAAAATCATACCTCCTTAAGACTTCTTAAAATATTTTTAAAGTTTATAATATATACATAGATGTATATATAAATATTCAATTATGATTATTCTTTGGTCCCACGTGTTTCCCTTCCAAAATTATCCAGCCACAAGCCACTGATCTATTTCCGCACATCCATTTCGATTGGAAATGGCCCCGGAAAAGAGAGCCATGAAAATTAATTGACAAACATTCGAAAGGCGTCGACACATTTATGCACCCTCATTGGCGGAGAGAACTTCCGGTTCTGGATCTGGTCCTGCTTCTTCTTCTGCTTCTGCTTCTGTTTCTGTTTCTGCTTTTGGTTCTCGCTCTCGTTCTCGGTTTGATTCCGATTCTGATTCTGGCTGGGCTTGGATCCCAAACCACAGGGAGAAGAGTGTCAACGTCAAGTGCCGCCCGTTGACACCTCGTAAAGAGCCGAAGGCAAAGAAAACGTTTGATCAATATTAACGCCAGTCCCTCATTAAAATTTAGTTTGAAACTTAAAAGCCAACAAGGGGGAATCACTAAATATATTTTAAGGTCTCGTCTTAGCTTCAATTGGTCAACTATTTCACAAGATATATTTTCCCAAATAAATAAAATTTTCCACTCATTCTCTTCCTCATTTAACTTCCATCTTTATTCTTTTTGTTCAAAAGCAAGTAAAAAAAAATATTGTATCAAATAAATGTATAATGCTGCTGGGGAAAATACATATATATTGTATATGACGTTTAATGCTCAGGCCGCCAAACAGAAGAGGAGCAGGAGGCGGCGGATTAGTAAGGGGCAGGAGGAAGCTGTGGTCGTTCCCAAGTGACTTGCCTTAGGCTCGACCGGCGACAAGGAGGCCAGCGATCAGCAGGGACACCGTGAGGGCAACCTGAACGGCCGAGTCGCGAGCCAATGGGATGAGGGGATCAGTGGCGGCGAGGAAGTTGCAGCCGCGTCCCTCGCAGGTGAAGCAGTTGCCATCCTTGACGCACTGCTTGTTGGCCCGCGCCGAGGTGAGGCAGCCGCGCTGGAAGGATCCGTCCGCGGTGCGGTTGCTGTTGCGGATGTAGCACTGATCGCCGAACTTGTAGATCGGACAGATCGAGGCCAAGCTGTAGGTCTCATTGGCGCACACCGAGGACGTCGAGTTGCCGGAGCATTGCAGGCACTGGGCGCGGCTCAGCGGGAACAGATTGCGGTTGCAGCCCTCACTGAAGGTGCACACCTGGCACACCAGCTCATTGTTGCACGTCGACCGAGTGGCATTGTCCAGATCGGCGGCACATCCTCGAATCGTGTAGCCATCTAAGGAGCATTGAAAATTTAGCTTAGAACTCAAAAATAAAATTAAATATTTAGCATTCACATACCCAGGACACGGGAATAACAGTTGGAGGAGCCGTCGGAGCAGTTGCGGTTGAGCAGACTCAGCGGATCGGTGGCGCAGCGTTCGTTGGTCTTCGAGTTGCACTGAATGCAGCCATCTGCGAATTGAGCGAGGGGAACGGTGCCGGGGGAGCCTGATTAGATTACAGTAATGGTTGTACTCAACTTTCCCACAAAGACAAACAAAAAAAATGTACTACTACTCCGGTACTCATTGTGTTCAAGGTTCACATTCCTATAAAATGCTTTCCGTGGTTATTTAGACACTTTAAAGGGTTTTAAAAAATTTCTAAAAATGCATAGTTTTACGCAAAATGCTTAGGTTTTAAAAACAGCTTGAATTTATTAATTAGATTACAATTAAAGTGATGCATTTTAACTATTTGTATCCATCTCTTTGTGTCCATAACTTGTACTCAATTTAAACTCAGTTTAAGTCTCAACTTACACAATATTTAAAATAAATTGTAACAGAATATATTAAACTAAGAAAAAATGGTTAATATTAGGTAATAGCTGTAAGTCTATGTATGTTAAATGAAGAATATATTTTAAAATCATTGTGACTAGTGCTATAATTATAAGTTTAAACTTGTTGCACTAGGATTTTTAATTAAAATTAAAGAAAGCATGTAATTTAGTTTAATTGTTGTATTTCTTTTTATTTTATGTTTCTCTTTTGTTTTACCAGCTGTAAATGGCACGCACTGTACTGAGCTACACTTGTTATCTATTTTCCTTTTTTTTTTTCATATTACCGCAATCGATTCTTATCGACAAAATGAGCCCAAAAGTGAGTCAACGGCGTATACATATTTACACATGAGATAAGTTAATTTACAATTTGAGTGTTAGGAAACTATAAGCAGACTGGAGTTTATTTACTTTACTTAATCATTGCATAGCTCCAAAGTTTTTAAATTAGATTTCGATTAGAGAAACATCTACAACTTTAATTCGTCTTCAGCTTTAATATTTAAATATTCTTTTAAAATATGTATAGACTACACAAAAATTAAGACAGTTATTTCATTTAAAATACGGCTATAGAATTTTATATTTTTTTGTAGGCAATTCTCAAATACTAATTTATTAATAATGTATAATTATTTCAAAGACTAATGTACACGTATTTCGAGGTTTTCTGTTAAATAAGCAAAAAACTAAAAAGCTGTCATTTAACTGAACATTCCATTTTTGACGCATCGCTGCACAACTTCATTAATTTTTATTTAAAAAAAAAATATATATATATATATATATATTTATTCGACAGGTTACACATTTTCACCAGTAAATCACCAGCACATTTAGGAAAAATCGGGATTGATTTCAGGAAGGAGCCTCCTCTTCCGCATCTTTATCCATTAATTATATATTTTTAAAATAAATTTTTCCTTGGGTAGAAACACACAGAAAAAAAATAGTTTAGGCCAAGTTAAAAGGCCTTCGTTGAAGGCCTCTTTATATACATTTAGACTTATGTATAGGCTATCGGCTATCGATAAGATATGCCGCTGTTCGAATTTATTTTTACGTCCATGAGACCACCGCACCTTCTTACATAATTCACTACACCGTTAGAACAAATATAAATTTAACAGAACTAAAAAAAAACACCTGGTATTAAAAAAAATTGGGAAAAAAACAAAGATTTACCGCAACTGATGTAGGTCAGAAAAGACACGGCTGCAATCACCAACAGGTAGTACTTCATGTCTAAAATTCTATTTCGATCTCGGAGGCAAGGTAAATAGTTAATTTGTGAAATTCACAGCGACCGGCTAACGACGAAGGCTGGCTCTAGACTGACGGAAAAGCCAGCGGACTGTGTGCTCCAGCTCTAGGCAGGTGGGTTACGGAGCGGGATTCGGATTCGGAGCTTGCTGCGAGCTTGCTGATAGGGTCCGCGACATGGGTAATGCAGCTGATAAGATACAGCTTGCTGGAACCTACGACCAGTGATTCAGTGGTAAATCGTAACTCGTAACTATATTTTATTTATTTTAGTAATTTGAGTAATTTTTATGATGTATTTCCGTTTCTTTTTAGGGAGAAACTCAAATAAAAAAAAAATAAACAATTAATTTAGTAAAATGAAAAAAAAAAATTAATTTTAAGATTGTTACAGCGTTTCCATATGAAAGTCGTATTTTATAATTATTAAAAAGTAACAATTTAATTATAATCGTAATAATTGGCCAGCAAATAACGATGTAAACCTAATAATATATTATTTAGGTAGATGTAAGTAATTGATCAAAGTTTTCCAATTTTAAATATATAAAATTCATTTTTTAATGAGGCATGTAATGTATAAACAAAAAAAGATTGCTACAAGAAAATTAGCTATTGTTTCTGCATTTTATTATATTTTACTTATATTATTTACTTCTATTTTTTAAAATTATTACTGCTTTTCTTGTGAAATTCAAGAATGTGTATTTATTGTTTATGTTCATTTCTAATTTTAAATCTACGCTCCTAATGAATACGTTCCACAGCGGGCGATAACTTTTAACTGTGTGCTCCTTGCCAGATCTTTAAAAATTTAAATTCTGAAGTCAGTTTTTTAAATAATTTTATTTGGTTTCTTTTTCAGTTAAAAATATAAATATTTAATTATTTATATGATAATTACAATTGTATTTTGTCTATTTACTTAATAATAATTAAAAAATAGTCTTCGATAATTAAAAATGACCATCGAACCATCAATCTATCGATAATATATTTATTTTTTCCCATCGCTAACACCTTTCATCGCAATTTCATTAAAAAATAGTAAATAATACAATTTTTTTGACCGAAAAATCTCTGGTCTGAGCCATGAACCATACGCCGCGAACGCCTGCGACACCCGGAACACCGGCCACGCCCGGGAGCCTGGCGATGGAGATGGCTCGCGTTCAAAACACAGCACTGGCGGAGTTCAAAAAGCCCACGGACACGGTGCGTCGGAAAAACAAGCCCCAGATACTCACAGAGGAGAAGTACATCGAGGAGATGTCAAAGATCATCCAGCGTGATTTCTTCCCGGATCTAGAGAAACTGCGGGCGCAAAACGATTACCTGGACGCGGAGTCACGCCGGGATTTCGTTCAAATGGCCGAGATCCGAGAGCGCTACAGTTTAGGCAAGATTCCCGGTACGGGAAGGAGCAGCAGACGCCAAAATCAACGCAATAATGGTGAGTATTGAAGCGACAATGACGACAAACTAAACTAAACAAGCATTATTTCCTTCAGCCATGTCTCCAGCCACATTTGAGACGCCCGTGAGCCAGGCCAATAGCAACGCCACTCCATTGCCACCCTCGCGACAAACGGACACTCCTCGCTCCACCACAGCCGGTTCTGAAAAGAGCGACGCAGATGGCGGGGCAAGCAGCACCTCAAAACTCTCCCTTGACGCCTTCCTGCAGAACTACACAAGCGAGGATAACCACAGTTTCCAGGAGATAATCGAAACCGCCGAGGCGAAGCTGCGCCAGAAGTATGCAGTGCTGTACAGCCACGAGAAACTATCCGCGGATCAGCTGCAACGGGCCCTCATGCTGCCCAGCATAGAGAAACAGTTCGAGGAGCCTGATCCGCTGAGAAAAATCGAGACCTGGAAGTACACCAACATGAACTCAATCATGTATGTGCCCAACGGGGTAGAGTTCACCGAAGAGGAGCGTGTCCAGGCGGCGGAGCGAAAGCAAAGCATTCATCATGTGGCCACTAGGCTGCCGGACGAGGCACAGCACAAGGAGAAGGATACGAAGAAGGCAGATGAGGCTGTTCCAGCTGCTGGAACTAATGAAGGCATAGCCACTCCGAGGATACGAGGCTTTGATCTCCTGCGCTCACCATCGCCACGACCCGGCGAGGCCTTCTCACCCATCATGACGTGGGGCGAAATCGATGGCACTCCCTTCCGCTTAGATGGCGGCGACACACCGCTACGCCCCACCCAGGGACCCTCCTTTCGGATCAATGAGAATTCCCGGCGCGAAAACATAGCCATCGCGTTGGCCGAAAAGGTTAGCGAAAAGATGCGCAACCAGAAACAGATGGCTCTGGATACCGCGCGTCGGAATATTGGCTCTCCGCTGATACGCTCCAATATGGATCGCCTGGCGAGCATGTCGCCGGCAGCTCAGCGCTTGGCCACTGGGAAATTGGGTCTTCGTGGAACGCCCGTCATATCGCACACACCATCGCCCCTGAACGCCCGGAAGCGTAAGGTTACACCAGGCGTTGTGAAAGGCACAACTCCGCTGGGGCCGCCCAAGCAGATGCCTGGAAAGATCAGCACTCCAGCCAGGAGCACGCCCATCGATACGGGCTCCACTCTAACCGACGATCTGCTCAAGATACCCACCAAGCGACGCAGTGCAGCGGATTTCTTTTAACAAATTCCTTGGATTCAATACAAGAGAGACCTCACATTAATATCAAAATAAGTGATTATTTCCTGAAGCATCATAAAAAATTTGGTTAAAAACATATTTTGTTTGCAGTAATTAATTAAAAGGAGAGCAGAGGACATTTTTCATTCCCTCAAAGCTCACTTAAATTAACTACTTTTTTATTCTTTGGTCGTCAAAACCTATTTTCTAACTCTTTTTCACACTCTTGATTTCATTTGAGACTGATAAGAGCATAAACCTGCTCATAGTAGATCTGTTATCGGCTAGACATAGTATTTTATGAGCGTTTTAATCTTTATTCACAATTTTCTCTGGCTTATGTGTTAATGGTTTCTTATTTGGAAGAATGCATTAGCTTCTTGAAGATTGAAAAAGAATACGTAATGCCGTTAAATAAATGTAAAATAAAACCAGACTTAAATCCTCTTTAAATTTTATAAAATTAAGATTGAATTTAGTTGCAGTAAATTTTATTATATTTTTAAACAAATTTCCCATTACCAAAATTGATTTTTATAAAGTTATATTTCTAAAATGCTTCGTCCCTGTAGTCGACATGATCCCCGGACTTGAACTTCTGGGCCTCCAGAACCTCAATGAAACGCTCCGTGGTTTGTGCTGTGGTCAGCATGGTTTTACCCTCCCGTTGCTCTCGGAACATGGCCACAATGGCCGGATCGTGAGCCTCGCGCTGCACCTGCACGGTCATCTGGGTGTCAATCACACCGGGAGCATAGTTGAGCACCAGGGTGTCCGGTGCTGCTTCCTCGGTGGCCAGCACACGGAAATACATCTCACGGGCCGCCTTCACGGTGCAATAGTGAGCCATTGAGGAGATGGGCGCAATGGCGGCCAGAGTGCTGAGATTAACCACCAACTTGGGGATGCCCTGGAAGAGCCGCATGAACTCGCAGTTGAGGGCAATGGCGGAGAAGACATTGGTGTGGTAATACTGCTGCAGGAAGTGTGTGTCTCCGATTTCCTTGGCTCGCTTGGAGGTGTCTCCCACTGTTCCGGCATTATGGATCACAATGGCGCGCTCGAAAGCCTCCTTCCCCCCGCTACGGGCACTCTCCAGGATCTTGTTGAAATCCTCTGTTCTGGCTGTGCCCAACTCCAGGGAGTATGTGTGCACAGCGAGATTGGGCTCGGAGCTTAAGATCTGTGCCTTGACCTCCTCCAGCAACGACTGGTTTCGTCCTAAGAGAGCGACCACGGATCCCTGGGCCTCGATCCGTCCGGCGAGTTGTTGGGCAAACTCGCGGCCAATGCCACGAGAGGCTCCGGTCACCAGCAGGAAAGTGCGTTGCTTCAAGTTCATAATTCTGCCTGCAATCTGACTTTCTATTTGCCACACACACACGTTCCAGCGGCAACAGTTGGCTGCCTTCTTTGCTTGCTTGCTTTATTTTTTTAACTCGCTTTTACCTGACTCCCCGGCAGCTTTTTCACAGCTGACCAAAGCTCAATTTATTTGACCAGGAGCGTAATTGAAATAAATTCACAGGGGTTCTTAAACCCTGAATACGGATGGAAGAGAACTTGGTGCTCTTTTTATTTATAAATGTTTTAGCTTTGGAAATTGCAGAAAACAATTATAATATTAATAGATATTTCTCAAGCAATTTAAGATATAAGAAACCTTCTACATTCTGTTAGAATTCAAATTTATATACATATATTTTAATATTGGAATAATAAAATATATAAAAGTATCAGTGAATATGCCTAAAATATGCGGAAAATATTAAAAAACATATCAAAACAGTTATTCAATTAAGAACCGGATTTAGGTCTGGAATTGTCATAGGATAGGACTTATTTTCGGAGGTGGAATTGTTCCCCTAAGACTACGTTCATGCCCTTCTCTCTCTCTCTCAATCACAGCCGTCTTTATTCCCCCTTTAAATCGCCCCTCTTCCCGAGGGGCCTGCCTCTTTCTCGCGCTTTAAGCTCCACTCGAATGGTAAAAGGTTATCGCCGGCTCTTGCTTAACGATTTTATTTAATTAATTGCTTATGTTTTATTAATCGCATCGTTAATGTCGGCGGTTGAACTGCCGGCAGAATATCGCGAAAATTACGGTCTTTATCGTAATACCTTTGGCTAAATGATGGAATGCATGAAATCAACGAGCGATGAAGTCAATGTCAAGGTCGGACCGGCCAGCGACGAAGAGTTGAGTTTGATTCGAGATTCGCGTAATCGTCTCACGAAAGCTCGGCAACATTGTATCAGTAATATAAGTTTATGTTCAAATAAATATATGTACAGTGATGTAATTTAATACTTATTAAGAATAGAAGCTAAATTCGGGATTTGGAATTTTGTATACCCTTGCAGTTAATTGAAAATCATTCTATTATATGGAGAAACCTAACAGGAGAATTTAATCGATTGACTGTACATTTTACTAACATTTTATATCTACAGTTCTATAAAATTAATATCGAAATTCCCAAAATTATAAAGTTCATATTATGAATGTTAGCGACAAATTTGGTAGTTCTTACAATCCCTGAGATCTATAATTCTACACAGAAAGGACAGAAGCACATGGCTAAATTGACTCGGGTGGTGATGCTTATCTCAGGTATCAGGTATAAATTCTAAATAAACAGAGTATGTTTAGGTTTTAATTGCAAATAAAAAAAAAATAATATGTTATTGCATTTCAATGATTATGAAAGATCAATAGCACAACATTGTTGACAAGTTCAAAATTCTAGAATCTATGTCAATTGCTGTTTTCTTATAGAAAGCTTTATAGATCGTAAATAGAATTTATATTACTAATTAACTACATATATTCCCCTGATTATGGAAGCTCGGCAACAATGTATTTCAAGTAAAGCTCGCTTGAGTAATTGGTTGCATTCAGCAGAACAACATGGTCACTGATCACTGATGAATATTTTATTATATTTTTTATTAAGTTTTTGTAGGCACGAATAAAGTGTGCTATAGGAAGAACAAACTCTGACAACACGCCTTTTTAATTAAATAAGAAGCCACATTAAGTAATAAATTATTTTCTGAGGTCTCTAGTAAAAATATTACTTGGATAATTTTAGGAATATTTTAAAATGTCCCCAGTTTCATTTCGCCTATACGTACGGTTGACCATTTCAATTATCTTATAAGCAAATTCAAATCAATGTTGGCGGGAAGCAGGAAGATAACGATAGGCTTCAGACGATTATTTTTAAGTCGGCGTAATGTATCATGTATTTAATATCAGATTACGATAGTTCGATAATAAAAAGAGATATACATATCAATCAAAATTTATTGGTTAGGGAGGTGTATTATTGAATTCCTTAATAACAAAAAAATCCAAAAACCTTTTGAAACAGCCAAAAATGTAAACGCGAAAGTGGTAAAGTTCCACTCGTTTTTAGATGATAATTATTTCTCTTTTATTGGCATTGTTTCTTTTAGTTAATTTGTAATTTAAATATTATATGAAATCTATACAGAAACTAACATTTCTGAAGCTCAATTGTCACAACCTTAGACCTTACAACCTCAGACGTATAGTTCCCTAAATGCGACTGAAAATTAAAAAAATTTTATTTGGAATCCGGGTTAACAAAGCACTCATTGAAATCAAAGTAAACTTATGTCAATCCCTGTATTACCTAGTTTTTCATTCCGAATTGTTCACTTGCCATATCTGGATCTAGCAGTAAAAATTTTTCAAGAAACTCATTCCCTAGGAAAATGTGCGACTTCCAGTTAAAGATCGTGATGGTAGGAGAAATGGGTGTGGGCAAGAGCGCCCTCTTCAGACGCTTTTTTAAGGACCGCTCTCCTAAGAAATACATACCGACCGTGCTCGCAAACTCTGATGTGAGAGTGATAAAGGTGAATGGCAAGCCGGGGCTCCTTGATCTGTGGGATGCCTCCGGAACTAGGATTCACTATGCCCTGCTGCGGAGGCTGTATCTCGATGCCGACGGATTCCTCATCGTGTATGACACGACTTCGCTTACCAGCTTCTCCAACGTGGGTTTCTGGCTGAAGGAACTCGTCGACTTTGGCCCTAAGGAGGCCAACATCATGCTGGTGGGCACCAAGTGCGACGAGAAGGAAAAGCGTGAAGTGACCCAGCAAATGGCTTACAACTACGCAGAGCAGCATGGCCTCTCCTTCATGGAGTCATCGGCCAAGAGTGGTGATTATGTCAAGGATGTCTTCTACAACTTGATAGCGGAGGTTTACGACCGCCTTGGCCTATGTTCCGAGGAGACGGATAATGGAGATCACCAGCAGGATGGACAGGATAAGGCAGACAAGGAGCAAAGCAATGGCGATGGCGATGGCGATGGCGATGGCGATGGCGGTGCCGTTGGCGAAGGCGTTGGCGTTGGCTTTGGCGTTGGCGTTGGCGATGGCGATGGCGCTGGCGTTGGCGATGGCGATGGCGCTGGCGTTGGCTTTGGCGTTGGCTCTGGCGGTGCCAATGGCGATGGCAATGGCGATGGCGCTGGCAATGACGATGACGATTCGGCTTAATTTACGAATTTATTAAAATTCGTTTTAATATTTTAAAATAAACAATACAAGCCATAAACACATATTTCCTCTTTCTTTTTTTTTTTGCTTGCAATGTGTTCCCCAAGGGTTCATCCACTTTTTTGTGATGTTATAAGGACATCGAGGCCTCGAAAAATTGATGCTTTCATCGTTATTTCTCCACCTCTATATTTTAGATCAATATTTGTAGATATATTTTGTTATTATCATTTTTGAGGTAATACAAAATTTAAAAACGAAGGTAAATTTGTTTTTTGTACGAGAGCAGTGTGCCTTGCAAAAGCTGTTTAAATTCCTGTACAGAATTTGTCATTTGTCAGTCATTTGTTTGAAGACTGAATTGAAAGTTGGTTCCTTCTCCATGAATATCACAATGTTTGCTGCTTGTGTTGTGGTCTGTGCCTTGATGACGATCGGTCTTCTTGTGTTTCTGGATGAGAACACCTTCACTGGCAGTCTTCCGAAGGACAACTTGCAACTTTCCGGGAAGGACGCACCAGCTGATGACGGCAAGGTGGTGTACCTTACCGAGGACACCTTCGACAAGCATGTGACCAAAGGCAAGCATTTTGTCAAGTTCTATGCTCCCTGGTGTCCCTGGTGCTATCGCTTGGCTCCCACTTTTGATGATTTGGCCAAAGAGCTGGAGCAGGTGCCCGGCGTTACCGTCTCAGAGATTGACTGCACCAAGTACCCTGGTCCTTGTCGGGCATTCGGGGTTAAGGGATATCCCCTGCTGCTCTGGATCGAGAACGGCAAAAGGATTGAGATGTACAAGGGCAGACGCACACTACCGGAGATGCTGGCCTTTGTTAAGAAGTTCCTTGGGCACGATGAGCTTTAAGGAGCCACTTTAAGCTTTAAGGAGCCACTTTAAGCTTTAAGGAACCACTGGAAACACACATAATTTAAACACGAAAACGCCACCAAATTTAAATGCAATTGTATGCTGTCAATCAGAGATACATTTTTAATAACAAATAAATATTATGTTCAATAAAAAATGGTTTGGTTAAATTGAAAAGTTGCCTTGCATTGGAAAGTCGAATCCCAAAACAGGAACTTCCAGATTTCCTTTACAATGCCGGCCCGGCAACAATAAATATATAAATATATATTTGTATTTTTTAAATATTTATACAAACACCCCCTAGAGAATTATAAATATACACGTGTCTTCCGTAGAATTTTCCTTATCTTCACTGCCGTCTGGAAGCTCTTTTTGTTTTCAACTTACTTACGTTTAGCGGGACTATATAATCAATTATATATAATATATATATAAAATCTAATATACATAAGCTGATTCATAACATGAGGAAGAAAATGAGAGGTTAATAAACGATTGTCATGCGCTGCAAGGGATCTGAGTTCCGAAGAATAATTATATATGTACATACATACATATATGTTTATGAATATTCCAAGATTTTTAGCAGTTTAAAACCTATATAGAAAATGTAGACATTCTTTAAATAATAAAATGAAATAATAAATGAAAATTAATAAATAAAATGAAAGTTATCTCAGGAAACCATTGCGTTCTTAAGTGTTTCTGTCTGATTTGACTTTTATAAAATAAATATAATATTAAAAGCATCCAATTTCAATAATAATATGTTCCTTTCTCTAATTTCCTATCCTTCAAGTCTCTTTTTTAGATAGAAAATATCGTTAACTTCTAAAGTAAAAAGTGGAAATTTAATAATTATTGCTAAAACTTTTCATGATTTTGCCTTATAAAAGAAGGACTGTTTACCATTTTCAGACAAAGCACATTGTTTTTAACAAGAATAATGACAAGGATAGCCTTTAAAAATGTATCCTAACTGATGGATTCCCAATTTTCCCTCCCTTTGCAAAAATAAATAAAAATATCAATTTGAATTTCATTTTCCTTTTCGTGTGCATCCTTTTCGAGGAGAAGCACTTTCAGAGTCAGGATCAGGGTCAGCAGCCAGAGTTTATTTTGTAGGGTTTCGCGATCAATCATTTCAAAAACAGCATCCAAATCGTTGGCCAAGTTCAGAATAAAGTCCGGCAGGGACGCAGCCCACCGCCTCGATGCTACTCATAAAACAAAGGTGTCGTAGTAGTCGACATCGTGACCGGACACAAAGGAGATCTCCTCCAGGATGTTGATCAGCTTGAGGGTGGCCTGCAGCGGCTGAATCCTGGGCAGCTGGAGCAGCCGCTTGGAGGCGACCAGCTCCTCGGGATTGATCTCGTTGCCGTTGACATCGCACTGCTTTTGATGGGTGGAGAGCAGTCCGGGTGTGAAGCTGAGCACATGGACTCCGCACATGGATCGCGACTCCTCGGCTGCCATGGCCCGGAAGTACATGTCCCTGGCCCGCTTGCAGGAGCACAGGAGTCCAGCATGGATCATCGGACGAACCATCAGCGACGAAGTCACATTAACGGCCAATTTCTCGCACTGCGCCAACCTCTTCGACTGCAGCCACCGTTGGTTGAGGGCCACGGGAGCATAGAGTTGCTGTTGGACGTAACTCTTCCATTCCTGAGTGGTTTGCGGCTCCAGGAGCACCTTGGTGGCCGCCTCGCCCTCGTTGTGGATTATAATCGTTCGCTCGAACGGATCCTCAGCCGCCGCCGCCAAAGCCTGCTCCATGATAGCCGCGCCATTCGAGTGGCTAGGATCCAATTTTCCCATCCTCACTTTAATCGTTTCCGGCTTCAGTTCGCGCTGCAGATACTCCTCCAGTTGGGTCAACTGCTGCTCATTTTCGTCCAGGATCAGGGCCATGGAGCCGGTAGCCAGGCGCTTGCAGAACTCCAGGGCCAGGGACTGACCCAAAGGATTCGAGCTGCCGCTTAGCACCAAAAAGGTGCGTCTATTTAAATCCATTCTCTTTGCTGCCATCCTGAGTTTTTTCAAGATTTTTTTTTTTTTTGGGATTGTTTGGGGTTTTACTTGCGATCACTTGGAGCTGAACGACTGTACTGATTCGGAGATTTTTGCGGTCTTCACCAGCTGGACTATGTTGGTGATCGATAAGCTTTGAGTATATACAAATATTTCTATATACTCGCGTTCTATTCCGTGTATATAATAGGCTGAGCGATGTTCGTCGTTCTGAGTTTCTGGGGATCTCACTACATGCCTTTTATACAACTCAGCCCCTGATAAGGTTGGGATCATCATCTGTCTGGGCCTGTTGCCGGGCCATTACCCATTCGGAATTGGAATTGTATTGGGGATTTTGGATTTTGAATTTGGGATCTGGGCAACGTAAACCAGATTCATGGAAAACAGGAGAGTGACGCCTTGGGTGCTATTCTGAAGGGATCTTCATCAGGTAATAATAATAATGCATCAAACTTTGTGGTTTTAGAAATAAATTTAAATAAAAAATTAATAAATGTATATTTTTAGAAATAAGTTATAAATTTTTAAATTTATTTTAAAGATATTTTAAGAACTATTCATATTTAGCATCATTTATAATTATATTTTTGAAAAGATTTATTATTATTATTTATTATTATTTATTATTTCCCATAATAATTTTAAAACCTTTACCAAAAACTTTCCATAAAATGGGGGTCTTGAACCTCCACAAGCCCCGTTGAATCTCGGCACTGCTTCCCATGAGTCCGAATGCTGATCGATCGTGATCTTTTGGTTTAAGAAAGTTCGTCTGATATGGCGGTTAGTCAAGGTCTTTCAATGGTTGTAAACAGCCTAGTTGACAACAATAATAATATATAATTAAAGTAATTTAATTAAAGTATTTAAGTAATACTTGGAAACATTTAATACTTTTCAAATAATTCACATTTATTAACTGAAACTACAGTCTTCCATAAAGTGCTCATTCAGATTCCAAAAAATACAGTCACATCCTCCTTATCTCCGTCTCAGTCATTGAACTTCTATAGAAAAATGAAAATCAAATAGATTTTCCATTGCATAATAGCCTCCAGCTTTTTTACTGATAGTTGATTTTTACGATGGGTTATCGATTACAGAAAACACGTGTGAAGTATTTAGATTACACTGGTTAACCCAAAACAACTGGACCTACATCAGTTACCTCATCACATGCACTAAGATACCGCTGAAAACGTGATCATTTTGATGTGTCATATGGGATTTTCTTCTCGGGGAATGTATTTCCGATTAAACCGATTACAAAACCCTCTAACTTTATCGATCACAAGGGAAGTGCTATCGATTGACTGTGTTTTTCCCCAAACGCTCTATTGTTGCGATTACGAATCCGCGAAAAACAAACCCGAATTAGGTTAATGTCCCAATTTCGTTTCATTGGAGTCTGCTCCCGATTCCCGGGTCACTTTCAGATTCGTTCGAGATGACGCTGACCTATTTTGGAATCGGGAACGGATCCGAAGAGCTAATCGCGGTTTTCTACATACTTTTTTGAGATTTTCAAGTCGGACTAAGCGATTTTTATTTGTAAATATATTTAAATATAAATGTTTATGAATATTCTTTTATGCTGATCCAAGTAACAAAGTAGAAACCTCCCATGAATGACTGGGAAATTCATTATTTTGATGAAACTATTTAACTTAGTTGCAACTCTTACATTTCATTGTTAAGTTTTGCCATTCGTATCTTCCAAAATTCGTGGAATTCAGCTATACTGTCTAAACAGACTGATTTGGGCCGGGCTTATCGCCACCGAGCTGCATCTCTGTGCATCCCAGGCACGTAAAGAGCATCATGATCACTTGCTGGGGAAAGCGCTCTTGGGACAGGCTGCAGCACCTGAACCTGACCTGACCCTCGTCATCAGCCAAGGTCACTGCGGGAGGCGAAAGTGACCCTAAAAATCTTCTGCGATCCAAGACTGCACTTACAGCGAAACCAGAGCAAAGATTTCATTTACCTCGAAGAGAGCGCCTAATGCACTGAGAAGACGCCAGCCAAGCTTTCGGCGATCTTCTGGGTAATGTCACGGTTATATAAGCCGTGTGGACCGCTCCCACAAGTCAGTTGAAACTTATAACAAGCGACGAGCAGCAGAGCACACGGCCGGTTTGATATTCCAATTGTTATTCCGATATAATAACAAAGTAAAGCCAAAATGCAAGCCTGCAAGCTTCTTCTATGCCTGGTCATGGGCATGCACTGCATTCAAGTGGTAAGTAAGAGAGAGAGTAAAAGAGAGTCAGCAGAACAACATGATCACTGATCAGTGATGGATTTCTATCGATAGTGCAAGATTTCCTTGCAAATAATTAGGGATAAAACGCACTATCGATAGAAATCCATCACTGATCAGTGATCATGTTGTTCTGGTGAACGCAGCCA